>JAIGNY010001047.1:1905000-1927500 GCA_020152595.1 Chiridota heheva | reverse complement strand
GCATTGATAGGACAATGCTTTGTTGTAAATCTCCTAAGCCGACACGACAGTTCCCTTTCATCAGTTCATGGTTTTAGTATGCTTGCTTCATTGAATAAATAGTGCACTCGTCAATCGCTTTATCGGCATGCAATGAACTATCAATCCATTTCCAACAGACTACATACAATTATTGGTTTGAATTTAATCACATCTATTAGAAACAAAAACATAACAAATATTCACAATTTTTCTAAATCACTCATCACATTGATTATTTTGTCCTTTTCTCTCCCCGGTCCAGGGCATACATTAATTCCATCTAGGCAGCTAGGGTCCACGATTTCTGGGTATGTGGATGGTTCCTTCAGTCCTTACTGCTTTGAATAAAGTCTTAGCTTTGTTTAGCAGTCCGGGAGCAACCAAAAAACTTGGTACTTTGAAATTTCCAAAAATTGAGAACTTTTATGTATTACGTCATCGCATGAGCCTATACATTTGACTAGCCCACACTAAACATATGGGGTTTCTCATTTTTTGCTCCAGATTGTCCAAAATTTCACTGGATATCCTGAAATTTTGGAGACAGAGAGTAAATAGATATTCAAAACTTTTCGCCGCTACTTTTTGAAATTCATCGTCGCCTTTTTCAGAAAATCAAACAAAAAGATTGCTCATAATCTCTTAGGACAATCTTAGGCAGTTAGGACAGACCTCCGTGGTGTGGTAGTTAGTGCTTTGTCCTCTCACTCGCACGTCCCGGGTTCGTATCCTGGTGGGTCTGCAACCAGTGAGTTCACAACTGGTTATCAAAGGCCGTGGCCGTCTTGATATAATGTCCACCACTTGGATGCTTTCGGGACGTTAAACCTTGCTATGCCAATCCGGAGCGGGAAATGAGAAATTCATACGTGTAGTGTAGGCTAGTCAAATGTGTAGGCTCATCCGATGACATGATACAGGAAATACCCAATATTTTGGGAATTTCAAAGTACCCAGTTTCTTGGGTTGCTCCCGGACTGTTTAGTGAGATCTTCATTGATGTAAATTCCGGAACCGCGTAGATTTAATGGCAAAATAAATGGCAGGTACAATTAATGATACTATCATAGACTGATAGAACGAAACTCTTCGGATTTGATTATATTATTAAGTTCCTCGACTAACACAGAAGATGTTTGAAAGCCTAGGCTGACCCTTGACCCAAGTGTGTGGAGACGACGGTCTAGAAGGTGCGCTCGATTTGGGTTTTTCCTTGTTTCCTGGCATGGCAGCATGGACTGTAGACATTTAAGAGACTTACTTTTCAGTAGACGGCATAAACGATAACGTATATAGGGTTTCTGGTATTATTCATCCATTTAATTAACCCACTTATCAGGTGTGTTTTTTGTTGTTCTTTCGTTCTTATTTTCTCTCAAAGTAGAGAGTGTGAGTCTTTGACTTTTGATTTTTTTTTTTTTTCAATTTTTCTTCCAACTAATCTTTTCAATTATATATGTTACTCCAACCAAAACATGCCACCTTTTGAGCTTTTACTTATTAGTCATTATTCCCACCGTTATTCAAAGCCCAACATCTCTTTATACATATATGATTAATAGGTGAGCTATTTGTTGCTACTTACAGTGCAGAGGACTTAGGCAGAGTAGTAAACGGAGAAAGGTATTAAACTATTTACATAACACTACACGTGACATACTTCTGATTCAAGAAACACACAGCACGCCCGTTGTGAGAGATGTTGGGAAAACGAATAGGAGTTGATATATTTTTTTTGTCATGGCAGTTCCATCAGCAGATGGGTGTGTATTCTTTTCAAACCCAAACTTGTTTTTTGTTTTTCCATTAACAATTCTATCTTAAGTAATGATGGTCGTCTTAAAATTTTGATATTTTGATTATGAATAGTTTATATATCAGTCCGGCAGCATGTCTATTAATGGGAACATAAATGTTCCTAAAATTGGAACATGGAAGCCGCCATTTTGTGTGATATTCCCCATGATCCTTTGCAATCCTAAAGTTAAAGCCTTATGCAATGTTACATATTCAAATTTAAAATACGTCTGGAAGAAATATCTTTGCTAAAGGAAACTTAAAACGCATGAAAATACCTTCATTACTGTCATGGCTACAACTTTTCCACTCCCATTTGATATGTTCACCCCGCCGTTTTCGAAACGTTAGAAAAAATAGACAATTGAGCTAGGCTTTTAGGCGCGAAATGGCCATTTTGAAAATTCAAATGTTTTTCAACACAATGATTTTTAATATTTCAAGTACATAAATTAGAAACTATAACATTTTATTGCATTATCTGAACAATATGGCTGCATGACTTCAATATTCTCGTGTGTTATAAATGTTCCTATTAATAGGCATACTTTGGACTGACTATTTTTTGTTGATATGGTGCGAACCTTGATGATCCTGGATACTTTAATTCCCTTTATGCTAATTTGTTAGGTGGCCACCATGTTGCCCTTATTATAGGTGGTGACCTCAACGTTGTTTTTAACTTGGATTAGGAACAATCTGGCGGCAACCGTCGTACTATTTTCAGCGCCAGAGATAAGTGTTTACAACTTATGTCTGATTATGTTTTAATTGATGTCTAGCGGGAGAGGATTCCCTTTAAGAAAACTTTCACCTGGATCTCTAATATTACCAACGATATTCATTGTAGACTCAATTTTTTTTTTTTACGCAATACAGCATTATGTTACACTCTGTTACTAACTGTAATCTTTCACCTGGGCTCATCTCTGATCATTCTATGATTAATATGTCTTTAATACTATGAAGAAAAACGGGGACCCGGTTATTGGAAATTGAATAATTCATTACTTAATGATGTTAATTATACCACTTTAATCAACAACCATATTTTTGATATGCTTAACCAGTATGGCAACAGTAATGATCCTATTTTGCATTAGGGAATTCATCAAATACTCCGTTTGTAAAATTGCCATTGTTTATTGTAAAAGTAAAGCCAAGGATAGGAGACAGTATGAATCAAAGCTTATTACAGATATTTCCTCTCTTGAACATTCGTATTAATTAACCAGCTCCACTGATGATTTCAATAGGCTCTTTGTCCATGAGGGTATAGGAGCTCAAATTTATTTAGCGAGGGGGGGGGGGGGGGGCAAAGGGAAATTGCCCGAAAATCTTGAATTTTCAGGCGCAAAATTGGCAAAAGAAAGCACCGATAAAATACCCCCTTTGCATTACAAAAGTGTCTTGTTTGGTATTTTTTTCTCTCCCGAATTGCTTTAAAACCTTTGCCCGAAAATAGTATAAAATAATCCTAATTTTTTTTTTTTTTTTTTTTGGGGGAAGATTTTACCTCCTACGCCTCCTACGAGTCTAAGACACTGTCGATAAGAATTCTTTGCAAAATATCTATGATTATAAGCTTAAAGGAGATATAAAGTCTGATACAATCATTATTTCATAAGATAGAGGATGAAATTCTTAACCAACTGCAAGTCACAATCTTATTCCTATTTCAAGTTATTCATGTTTGAAATCGACACATGGGGGCTGCCATTTTGTTCAATTCTGTATTAAAATATTGTGCATGATAACATCATTTCCCCAATAGGGACATAAGGATTATAATGTAATTCTTTATAAATGTGATTAAAGTTTTTATTCCAAAATGATGTGTCATAAAGTTTTAACAGCATGTTTTTATAATTTCATGAGTACACAACAATGTCCTTGACCCTTACAAAAGGAAAACAATTTTCATAAGCTAGAAAACTTGAGGTAGATTATAAAGAAATACAAAGCATTCCAACATCCTGTTCGGCTGATGACGTCATAATCTGCATGTTTTGAAATCAAAATGGCAGCTCCTATGGTACTATTAAGATGTAGTATTAAAGTTTTTAATAATTACAAAAAATGTGTTAGATTGCTTCGGGAGTTATGAAACTTGGTCAGTACATTTGTTATTTTCAATTCTATTGTATGAAATTTGGATTATGTTAGACTTAATGTCTCCTTTAACAGTTTAAGGGTTAATGATAAAATCTAGAGCTTGATGGGTGAAAAATGGTGTATTTTTTTGGGGGAAAACGTAGTAAGTCTAAAAATGTTATTTATAATGTTAAACGTGGTGGTGGTACTTCTGTATCTGGTAATTGCAACATTTTGTCCGATTAAAGTCATTTTTTATTTTCACTTTATTCTCATGAGGTGTGTAATCTGGTGATACGTCTGTTATTTTTAATAATTTGCCCTGTATAACCTATTTAACGATTGAGGATGCTGATGGCTGTGATGGTAAACTTAGTGTTGATGAATGCAATTCCGCTCTAAATTCTCTTAATAATGGCAAGAGCCCAGATTCTGATGGCTTTTCCACCTATCATTTACCCATTTTTATGGTCAGTTATTGATAAGCTTGTAACTGATGTGCTAAGCTATTCGTATGATAATTTCAAAGTTTCGGATGAGATGGGCAGCAGTATTCAGGTAAAATTACTCTTATTCATAAATTAAATAAAGAACCCCTACCAAATTAAGAATTATTTCACTTTTGAATATTAATTATAAAATTGGTAATAAAGCTTTAACCTCTCGCTTAAAAACGTTCTCCCTTCACTTGTTAATCCAAACCAAACTGATTTTTATCAAAGAGCTAAAAACAAAAATAGGTTTAAAAAAATCTTTGACATTTTTGTGATATTAATAATGTATCAGGTTTTATGTTATTATTATACTTCGAGAAGGCTTCCGATAGACTAGAATGGGATTTCATTTTTAAATGTTTATCTTATTTAAAGGTTAACAGCTGTTTTAAAAGATGGATTCGCACTTTTTATTCAAATTCATCGGCCTGCGTCCTTAACAATGGCTTCCTTGTCCATCTTTTGTTATTTCAAGAAGTGTCCGTCAAGGATGTCCTTGAGTCCTTATATAACTTTCAAATAAACAATTCGAATAAGGACTTCTGTTTAAGAAACCAAGGTTGGGAATTTCCATTGCAATCCGCCGATGACACGTGAATTTTCATGGATGTTTCTTTAGTTAGTTTGCAGGCCACAATAGATATTCTTCAATCTTTAGAAAAGGCATCGGATTTAAAAATCAATTATGAAAAGTCTCATATTTTTCCGCTTTGCCCCTTTTCTTTAAATATACTTTGTTTTCAAAATAATATCACTTTTGTTGAAATTTGGGACCGGTTACTATGTTTACTGTGCTTGGGATCACATTTAACACTTGTACACATAAATCCCCCCTCCCCCTAAATTGTGACGGCTTAAACGTTAAACAACTATTGAATTCATGCTCTACTCGTGATTTGACTCCCAATGGTCAGTTGTTGCAATTACCATACCTAAATGTTTTAGTATTTTGCAACTTATTCTACCTCTTTCAAATTCTTCAGACTCCCAATCAATTTCATTCATGAATTAAAGGCCAATTATCGTCTCTACAACGCGGAGGTATATCATTTAAATTCGTGTGTTTTGATTATCAAAACACAATGGTACAATGTACACTTAAAATTGATAGTCCAATCAGTATCGTTAATCAAATGTACGCCGCCACATTTTAATCACGATAGGTGACCTTTAAAGTCACTTTTCTTTCGTTTTATATGGGATGGCAAGACTGATAAAGTTAAACGTAACACTCTCATTGCCCAACTGGGCACCTGGGCACGGAGACCTTCAAGCCATCCATGTTCATTCTTTTATCCGTGGTTTGCAAGCTGGTATTCTGATCAGTTCGATTCGTACCGCCGATCGGGGGACTCTACAATTCCCCCGGTGGGAACTCAATTAATCCCCCGATCGGGAGACTCAAGCATACGCACTGAGCTTACAGTGATATATGGAAGCCGCCATTTGTTTTGTAAAGTTTTAGTGATAGACGCTTATCAGTCGTTTCATTGAAGGTTTGTAACAAAGTTTGCTTTGTTCATGTTCAATTTCGCGAAAGTAAAACATCTTCGTTACTATCACGCAGTTATTGCTAAACAATTTTCACAAATCCCCAAGTTATTTCTCATAATTTCAAAAAACCTTGTTGAAGCGCGACTGCCTAACGGTAAAACATAATAAGAATTCATCACTTTTCTTCAAATTTTTCAAAACCGCACGGTGAATTTTAAAAGCGCACAGTGAAAAGATAATTCATATGCCATTATTTCAAATCGTGAAGAAAAATTTGAACTCTTTGCAGTGGTTGAGTTTCCCGCGCTCGAAATGTGTCTGATTCTTATGTTATTCCTATACAAACTTTGAATTTGGATAGATGCATTGTGGGATACTTCTGTAAAGAATTCCCCGATCGGGAGAAGATAACTGTTCTCCCGATCGGGGATACGAACCGGACTACTGATGATAATATTGCTAATCAAAAATTGTGCTTTGTTTTTCATCTAAGTAATTATGGTAAAGATTTCTCTTCATCTGTTCATGTCATGTAATTATCGTAGTACTGACCTGAATATACTAAACTCATTCATTCTTAATGTTTGTTCCGCTTCGGCTTTTTATCATTTTAGACACCAAGTTGAGTAACAAGTTTTAAAATGAGATTATTTGGAATAACTCTAATATGAAAATCAGCAATAAGATTATATATTTCAGGGGTTTGCATCAGAAAGGTCTCATCTTTTTTTAAAATATATTAGATGATAATTTAAGACCCATAAGTTTTGAGAAATTGAAACATGTCTTTGCATTAGGTAACTTCCCATTCATTACATATCATAATATTATTGCTGCTATTCCTACCTATTGGAGGGATAATATCAACCTTGTTGACAAGCTTGCAAGTTATTAGTTCGTTTGACAATAAACACATTTTCCATTTATCCCGTCACATATATTGCTTAATTGATTCAGTAATTTCTATTCCTATTTGTGATGTAGGTGGTGCCCGTAATAATGAATTTATGTTTACTGATGACCAGTGGGGAAATATTTTTCTGATGCCGTTAACCTCCTTATAGGAAACCAAGATCCAGTACTTTCAATACCGTTTCATTTATCGTAAACTTGGTACAAATGATCTTATGACTAAAATGAATTTATGTAATGCTTTATGCTTCTTTGTGGTATGATGAAACCATTGAGCACCTGCTCCTTTGTTTGTGCTGTAGCCTTTAAGTGTATTCTCCATGTAAAACACAGTAATTTTCGGGTGCAGTTTGTTTTATCTAAAAAATGACTACTTTTCGGCAAAAAAATCATGTTAAAACATCACTATATAACTTCCTAATTTTACATCCTAAATATCAAATTTTCAGTAAGAAATTGGACAACAATCTTCTCTGTACAAATGCATTTCTTTATAAATTAAGTGGAAAGGAATATCTTCGTGAATTCGTCGAGGTCCAAGTACCTGATTACATTCGTCGAGGGGTCCCATTACCTAAATACATTCGTCGAGGGGTCCATTACCTGATTACATTCGTTGAGGGGCTGAATTACCTTATTAAATTCGTTGAGGGGTCCCATTACCGTATTAAATTCGTTGAGGGGTCCAATTACCTGATTACATTCGTCGAGGGGTCCCATTACCGTATTAAATTCGTCGAGGGGTCCAATTACCTGATTACATTCGTCGAGGGGTCCCATTACCGTATTAAATTCGTCGAGGGGTCCAATTACCTGATTACATTCGTCGAGGGGTCCAATTACCAAATTACATTCGTCGAGGGGTCCAATTACCTGATTACATTCGTCGAGGGGTCCAATTACCTAATTACATTCGTCGAGGGGTCCCATTACCTGATTACATTCGTCGAGGGGTCCAATTACCTGATTACATTCGTCGAGGGGTCCCATTACCTGATTAAATTCGTCGAGGGGTCCAATTACCTGATTATATTCGTCGAGGGGTCCCATTACCTGATTACATTCGTCGAGGGGTCCCATTACCTGATTACATTTGTCAAGGGGTCCCATTACCTGATTACATTCATCAAGGGATCCCATTACTTATAATGAACTGGAATCTGCCTTTGAAAATTGCCTATTTTTATTTGATTGATCTAGTTCCCACGTAACCTGACTTTAATATAATTAAATTTTATTTATTAATATTATTATTTACTTGTGATCTACTTTTCTATTTAACAATTTAACGTTTCTGATTATACATAATTGAAAAGTTGTCTAAACTTGATTTGTTTTGTCCAATGTTAAATATCATTCTCTCATTGTTCTTAAAATATTACAACTAGTCTTGTATATGTATCGTTTATTTAATCATTTTTTAATGAAAAAATACATCAATTAATTTAATAACGGTTGCGAACAAACGGTTGTTTGGTCTAACTGTTTAACATGGCTTTCAGAATAGCTTCAAATTTTTCCTTTTGAATACTTTTTGCTGGGAATAGATTCAAGAATTTATCTTATAATTTGTAGGTGTTTCATCACTACAAACTGACAAATGGTCACTGGAATTTTTAAAAAATGAGCAAAAATCAACAAAAACAAGGCTAACACATATTACCACAAACAGGCTCAGGATATAGGGCAGGATGTTGGCAAATGCCCATCGGCACAGGCATAGGAAGCGAGGAGGATCGGGGGACTACCCACATAAAAGGTTTTCACCTTCCCGTTTGCATGCTTTTCTTCCCGGATGGCGGCTAAAAATTTGGAAAATTTTAATATAAATTAAACAAATTCTAGGAATATTTAGTAAAATGCTTGGAACTATTGGTCAAAGCTAGAATGAGTTCCCGAAAATTGAATAAATTTCCCTAAATTGTCAACAGGAACGATTTTCCTGTAAATGAAGAAAATTTCCGAAGAAAATTTTCTGAAAATGAAGGAACTTTCCCGAAAATGAAGAAAAGTTTCTCAAATTAAAGGCAATTTCATCAAATTGAAGATTTCTCAATCAGAGAAGGAGATTTTACTAAACTTGACGGAATATTCCCAAATTCTACTTGTGAGTTGTAACTGGGAAATTTCTTGAGGTTCATTTCGCTGAGTAATTCTGCTCATCAAATTGAATAAGGAGTATCAGCAAATGATTGTTGATATCAACAATTCAATTAGTGATATCAACAAATAAGTTTTGATTTCAGCAAATAAATACTGATATCAACAATTCAATGGTTGATATCAGCATTTTTAACTGATAGTCCCTATTACTGATATCACTAATTCAATTGTTGATATCAACAATTGAATTAATGATATCAGTAATTATTTCTTAATATTACTAATTTATTTGCTGATATTAACAATTTAATTAGTTATATCAGCAAATGATTGTTGACATTAGCACTATGACGTCCTTCATTTCCCCACTATTTACCCCCACCCACACCACCACACAAACACACCCATTTACTCTGGCCATGCCGCTAGGAACATTTGATATACCCCAAATATCCCGTTTGATTTATTGCATAATAAAGAAACGTTATTTTCTGTTTAGCACTCTCCTGACATAAAATGGAACAACATCTCAGTCTTATATTCCAATCAAGCACACAAAACGTTTAGAAAAATGACATACCGTATACATTGTGGCATGCATTATACTTATCCACACACTGGTTAAATATTTGAAATACAGAACTAAACAGCTAAACGGAATAAGATATCAACGTGTTTTTTCACCAATTTGTTTGACGTTTTTAAAACGAGAATTGAATTCTCGGTAAATCAAATTTTTAAAGAAACAATTCACTTTGCTTCTTCTTTTTCAAATTATGCCACTGATTAAAGGTACACTACACCGAAAAGTGTAGTCGTATTTTTAGGGGTCCCCCAAAATCAAATGCTTATCTAGCACGCAACGGTATAGCAATTTCCTGGTTATATGAATATTCAAGTAACATTTACCGTCACGTCGTCTGTGCAGTCATGAAGTTTATCAATAATTTGTGGATAATTTATCTGTGAAATTAGCAAAAACGAGCGCGCATTTCTTTCTAGTGCGCCTTTGAATTGAAGACTTCTCAAAGCATCTCGTTGCAGGAAAGTCCCGTTGTACTATGTCCCAAAATGCCATACTGAGATAATCGCATTTTAAGTTCTTAATTCTGCATACATTCAGCACTTAACACATTTCTTTTTCCACAATATTTTTTTCCTTTAGGTGATATACGTTGAGTTAGAGGTATAGAAAGTCTACTTTGGTCATAGAACATTTTCCACAAAAAAAGTCAATTTTGCCAAAAATGGACATCGGACAACTTTACTTTCCTGTGACAATATGCAAATATCTGTACGTAAAGACCATGCCCGAAGTAATTCATAGGCCGAGTGAGGGAGCTCTCTTTATGAGAAGGTGTCTTATTGATCTCACAACTTTTGACCAACTAAAGAAACTTAAATTGAAAATAAGCCCTTGTTTATATGAACCAGGATGGATAATTGGCCTTGAATGATGACCAGGGTCGTAACTAGTTCTTGGGCCCCGCGTGGGGCTGAAATGGCGACAGTTTGGGAGAGTATTCTTGTATCCATTGTAACATTCATTGGGCCCACAAATGACAAGTTTGAAAAGATTACGCCCATAGGCGGGATTTTAGGGATCACGGGGGCACGTGGCCCCACACTTTTTTTTCAAATGTATATCTTATGTAAATAAGGAATTTTGTATCTTAGTGTGATTTTGTTATTTTCCCCATATTTGCACTTTGCCCCCACCCCCAATTTCGGGAGAAAATTTATCCTATGGGTTTTATAATTCGTTAGTCTTTCCACGCTGTTTTTGTGCTATAGAATTCTGGATATGAAGAACATATGTGATTATCATGTATTGAATGAAGATTTGTGATTATCATGTATTGGATGAACATATGTGATTATCATGTATTGAATGAAGATTTGTGATTATCATGTATTGGATGAACATATGTGATTATCATGTATTGAATACGGTTTATTTACCGGTGGAAAATCATAAATGGGCGGAGCGACCCCATCTCCTGACGTGGCGACCTCATCTCCTGATGGGGAGACTCCATTACCTGACGGGGTGACTCCATCCCTTGACGGGGTGTATTTATCTTTTGGCGGGGTGACTTCATTTTCTGCTGGGGTGGCTTCATCCCCTAGGCTGGTGATCCCGCCTGCAGGCTGTATTATAATCTCCTGCATGTGGAAAACATTATGCACTTTGCTGAGTAATCTGGTAATGCTGTAATGGTGATGGTGAACGTGATGGGATTAACCATTCATAAAGCCATTCATTTTCATGTTTTTTTTTTCTTTTCATTTTTACCCTTTATAAACAGACAAATGTCTTCAGAATGTCATAAGTATACATGATGAGGGCCAGGGAAATTACCCCCTTTCGCAGAAGGTCGGGTCAATTAAATAATTGACGTGTTTGAGTAAAAAAAAGCAGTGAAAAGGGTACGAAAGCAAGAAAAGCTGAACATGGAAATGAACATAATTTTCCGGTTGCCAAGTATCTTACCAAAAATCCGCCAAAAGTCTTATCAGAACAAATTGATCTAAAAATCAATATTTTCTCTAGCTACATGTTGCGTTGGGTATATATCTATAGTAGGTTATAGGTCAATCAACTAAGGAAGATTAGTTATCTAATCAGATTTAAGCCTAATTATGTCATAATCTACCCGAAATTAACTCAAGCTATATTTGCTTTGCATATATTTGTCATCGAATAGTTGAAGGCAACTTACGATTTCTTCGGACATTCTTAATTTCCGCTCTCACCGATATTTTCCAAAAATGGCTAAAAGAAACTTCTAGTCAAATTTTGTTCCGCTTGTAAATCTGTTGTCATGTTGTAACTCCACTATTCCTTGTCGTGGTACCATATACATACTGTACGTGAAATATGACTTTGTGCACAAAATGGAAATTTGGAAAAGATTTGGTTCATAGCACCCGCCTAAACAAACACTACCTTCATTACTACATGCAGATAGACAATGGAACTGAAATATCCCAAACCATTCAAGCGCAAAAGCTTAGTCACTTTGAGGTGTAGCGACATGCAAAGTTGTGAATTCATGTTTTATTATTTTTGTTTACATTTCAAAATCAATTCCTATTATTTAAAGTTTGTCTTTGACTCTTTTCATGTTTTAGAGCAATGACGCTTATTGTTGGTACGCCTGGCTAATATTTCTTTATCTGTTTTATACCACCAATTTAGGGGCGCAGACATATAGGCCAACACCTGCGAAATGGAAATCGTGATAATAGCACATTATGGGATGCCAGTTGCATTGCAATACAAGAGTGTATACAGCTCTATATATCTACGCAAGACTTTAAGGGAAGGGGCGGGGGTTAAGGAGGGGGTATATTTATCTAATGACTAAAATTGTTCACGAACAATTGTTTACGAATAAGTCTGACTTAGTGGTATGATGCTATCATATTTTGTCCTGCGATGTTGTAGCTTAAAAAAATATGGATATGTCAGCCCGAGGAAAGTAATAAAACATAACTTGGTATTATCTGAAAGAATGTAAGGGCATTATAACTTATCACCCAGCTGAAGAAAGTTGGAGGAAAAATGATTCAGATAGTAAAAAATGTTAAATACATTTTCTTTAAAATACATTACCAATTCTTAAGAATGTCACCGACGCGCTACAGCTGCAAATCCCAGTAAACATCAAACCGTCGGTTTAAGGTCCAACCCGTCGGTTTAAGGTCTAACCCGTCGGAATGGCGTCGGCGTCGAACGAACAGACGTCCTCTGGACGTCATTACAACCATGCATAGGCCTACATCGAACTGTCGGTAGGATCATGATGTCAGTTGGCAGTCGTGAAGTGGTTTATCAATATACTTACGCCGTTTTAACGTTGGGTGAACACCTCTAAACGTATCGGATGAGAGTATATGACTCCCGCTGGACGAGACGCCAGTCCATCGCAGATTAACTCCCCAGCAGAACTGGTACTCATTTGTCACAGCTGGGTGGACTGAAGCGAGTAGAATAAAGTGTCTTGCTCAAGGACACAATGCAGTGCTCACGATGGGAATCGAACCCGGTACCTTTAGAATACGAGCAAGCATGGCTCCTTATCCATTGAGCGACTGCACCTTTTAAAACCCCAAACCCCTTAGGTTATGCCGCCTGGCCCCTCCCTCACAGGGAACAGTCAAATAAATACATTTTAACTAGACCTTATTGTCCTTATATTCAGATGTTTGTTACGTCGAACTTACATGTAACATTTTAATTATGACAATTTATCATTCCTATTACCTGAGCCCTCTTCGGTCATTTAATAACGCAGCCTTAAAGCATACAAGTTTCCCTCGAATATACCTAGGGTAATCAGCCCCCGAGACCCCCTACACCTAGGGGCTTAACTAGACTTCGAGCGCAAGGAGGCTGTAAAGAAAAACATTTCCGGAGAAAATTTGCGATATAAAAACGATATACACGTGTCTACAATCACACAATCACAACCAGCGGCATCGCCAGGTATTTTGGCTTGTGGGCACAGGAAAATCCCTATTTATCTACAAACGATATACAATGTGTCTACAATCACACAGTACAGAACAATTTGGAACAAACCCCGTGCCAGCGGAATCGCCAGACACTTTAGCTTGGAAGCATACCAACCACCGAACTAAGAAACAGCATATACCCGCTTGAGATCCCCAGGCGACGTCCAAGGCGAAAGCTTAATAAGGACCTAGGGGCTTCGGCTCTAAATTTTCTTGTGTTTATTGCCACCACAAAATGGCTGAAAATCAACAAAAAGTTCGAAAATATAATTGATGAAAAGAAGACAATTTTAAACTATGTTGTTGAAATCTAGGTAACCATTTCTCAACAGGCAGAAAAGAAGTTTCCTCCGAAAATTGAAAGGAAACGAGCAAACTTGGGGTTCATGTGTAAAGCGGAAAATATCAGTGATATTAAGAAGACAAATATGATTTATAATGTTATAATCCACTTAGATAATCCTTATAAGGGTTATACCAGACTTGTAGTCAAGGACATTTTCTTGAGTACGAGTACGAGGACCTGAGTACTGGTACGAGTCCCAAAGCCATGAGTATGAGTACGAGTACGAGTACTTCACATTTTCATTCTCTGAGTACGAGTACGCGCGAGTACAAGAACATGAGTACGGGTACGAGTACGAGTACAACTATAATATAGATAAAGAAAAAATCACGTTGGATAAATGAGAGGAACCCTTCATTAGCTACCTATACAGCTATACATGCAGGGGCGGACTGGCCACACGGGCATTTGGGCAATGCCCGGTGGGCCGGTGGCCTCGTGGGCCGGTGGGCCGGGGAGCCGGAAACAAATTATAGCTCTTTTTCATAAAAGTTAATAGAACGCGCAGCGAGCCATGGCTAAATCTCTGAGAAGGAGTCTATAGTCTAGACTGTGTATTGAAAGGTGGTTCAAGTTGTTGTATACACCCATTCAACAAGTCATGCGGCGCGCCCGACAGGCAAAGCGTCGGACGGTCGTTCATTCGGACGGAATCCGTGATGTGTGTGGAAGGTGAGAAATCAGTACCAGATGCTTATACATTGCAGTAGGACAGTGATGGTGAGTCTGACTCTGAACAGCACAGAGAGAGCTTATCAAGTGAGTCATGTAAAGGCTGCCCTCTCTGCTGCTACAAGGTGCTCCTCAAGTTGAACCTCTTCACTGATGTTTACAAGAGCATTGGGCTTGCCTACGACGAAACTGACTTAGTTTAATGACTGGGTTCCACAGCTGCAGGCCGTGCTACAAAGTCAAACAAAAATTATACAAGCGCAAAAATAAGTGCGAGGAGTGAGCACGGAAAAGGGTAGCCAAAAGCCACACGAAAAAACAAAACCTGACAACAGCCAGGGGACACACAAGTAAACGTGAACACAAAAGGAGTCGTTTCAGTCGTTGCCTACAAGCTACTGCTAACGCTACCTGTGTCACAAGTGGCATGTGAACGTTCTTTCCCTGCCTTAAAGAGAATAAAAAACCGTTTGAGAAGTACAATGGCCCAAGAGCATATTGAGGCGTTCATGTTGATGTCTGTAGAAAAAAGGATCTTGGCCAAACTTGACACTAAAAATATCATTGATGGTGTGGCTGCCAAAAGCAGCGAATTGCCTAGGCTCCTACTCTCGTAGACAAGACATGTACTCGTGTTATTGCACATATATCATCTTGTCGGTCATGTAATTTGTTTACGTTTAAAAATTTCGTGGTTTCGTAGTTTTGCTTCTGGAAAATTAGTTTTGGGTCTTTTTTTAAAGGATTATTGTAACCTAAAATTTAGAAATATAGCACCATTTTGCATCTAGACATTCCTTAACTTCAAAAAAATACCACCTCCACTCAGACCTACCCCACAGGATGGCGATCAATATATAAGTAACGTATCAATGAATAATGGGCCGGTTCATGTGAATAATGCCCGGGCCGGTTGCAAGACCCAGTCCGCCCCTGTATACATAGGTGTGTGGCAACTTTGCTTAAAAGATATAGAATAATGCATAAAATAGTTTCTAAATGTTAGGCCTAATGACTGAAAGGTAGCACCATAGTTTCAGAGTTATTCCCGCTTAGTTTCCGAGTTATGCGCGATTAAAGTTTCACACTTTTCCATATTATGAAGAAACTGTTATTAATGAAAATGGCCAACGCAAAATATGTACTTAATTCATTGAAATTAGTTCCTGAATTTAGTAATTGAATAAGCTAGATATTGACGGGGTGTTGAAACGTAAAAGCCATCTGCTTTCTCAACTGTGACAGAAAATCAACAAACAAAAGATTAACATAAATAAATAGTCGAACATTTTCTCAAATTTTGGTCAGAATTTGCTGCACCACTTCAAAAAACTGCCCAATGAATTACTCTCGTGCAGCCATGTGAAATACTAAATCCACCTCTGCGGAAAACGTCATGAAAATTTCCACTTTCTTAATCTACTTCTAATTCTCCTAATTCATAGGTTTAAATGAGCCTTAGAGGCAAATAACTCCGTGATACAGACCTATATCAGTCAGTCAGTCAGTGGACCAAGTGGTCAGGTGGTCGCCTCATTCCAGTGGTGTTTTCAGGTATTAGAAATGAGGACAACGTTTCCCATGGTCAGCTTCTGGATTATCGTTTTCGATTCAAATATTTTCTCTCTCTATATTCGGTGAAATTTTGGTAGATTGATATAGAGAGGTAGGGGAGGAGAACAATAGCCACGTCAATGAATTATAACAATGTCTTAAAAAAATCTAAATATTAATTGAAAATGGAAGAATAGGGATTGAAGAAGCAATAGAAAAGTTTTCCAGTATCTATGATTTCTAAATTTGGAATAATTTACAATAGAAAAGTAGGTTCATGAAAAGCATTACATGCATTTTTCACTAGATATTTGAACGAGTTTTTTCTTTCAAGACTGGCTGAGAAAATCATAGAATATTATCAAAGAAAATGTGCGCTTATTTTGTAAAAGCAAAATACAAAACCTGAAACGGCAGTATCGGAAAGCTATATGCCCCGAATCCTCAATTCAATTTAGCTTCAAATTGGTACATTTCGCGTCGAATTGTGTTAATTAAAAAAGGACCGGGGAGCGCGGTTGGTAAATACATTGAAGTAGGGTATGGGAACATGGAGCGTCTGGAAATATATGACAACGTTCGAAATTTTACAAGCTACCAAATATGTAACAGGAGGGGCAGAGGCAGCGCGACGTATTTTCATGGGGAGGGAGGGGGGGGGGGTAAAATTGTTAATGGTTATCATTACATATAGATAATCGATGTGCCGCCTTGGCGGCACTGCGCGTGCACAGCATACGCCCAATAGGCATGGGGTCCAGGGGCCGCCTAGGGCCCCATTGCGGGGTCCAGGGACAAAGCCCAGGAGTCCAGGGCGCAAAGCTTCTGGGTTTGGGACACTTGAAAGTCCAAAAACCTGCTTAAATTCGATGAAAATTTGGAATTCTACAGTTTGGAGTTTTTATTTAGGAAAGTAACTTGATATGAATCGGCACAAGTCGATTGGAGAATCACCCATAAGTCCATAAAAAAAAAAAAAAAAATTGAGGGTGTATCCATCAGGGGATCCATCAGTTGTTGTTTTTTGAAGGAAAGGTAAAAAAACATTTGAAGTCATCTTATGCTTAGAATAAATTATTTTTAAGCACATTTTCATAATAATAAATAATCAGTCATGTTAAAGAACGGTGTACATTTTGTTACAATCACATGACAAAAACAGAAGACAACACAATTTTAAAGGTTTATTTACACCGCATTGTGGTTTACAGCTTAAAATTTTGACCACTTGAACATTTTGAATATAAAATAGTATTGCTAAATAAGAACTTAACCATCCTTCAATTTAGGTAAGAAATTAAAGATTGTGACTAATTCATGAAGAAAAAATGTTTTAAAGAAAAACACAATTCCTTAGCTGTATTAACGTCGAACCCATGCTTGTCGCGGTAAGCGTGACGTCATTTGGCCTATACGTGACGTCATTCGGCCTATTTTGCATATAGGCCGAAGGCCGGGAGACGAAACTCCTAGCCATTGTAATACTTTTTAAGTCACCCACCCATGTTGTTTTCAAGTGAGGGCAGTAGAGAGTCAAGCATTTGAAAAATATAAAATAACAAAGACATATGTAAATTGTACAAAGTGTAATGTATTTCATTAAAATCCATCATCCTTTTTTATTAGTAAAACCTGCTAGAAAAATAAATGGATGAAAGTTAGGTATCTATATACATTGTTAAATACACCCTACTTCAATAACTTTATTTTATCATCATCATCATCATCATCATCATCATCATCATCATCATCATCATCATCATCATCATCATCATCATCGTCAGTTATTATTATTATTATTATTATTATTATTATTATTATTATTATTATTATTATTATTATTATTATTATTATTATTATTATTATTATTATTATTATTATTATTATTATTATTACTATTATTATTATTATTATTATTATTATTATTATTATTATTATTACTATTATTATTATTATTATTATTATTACTATTATTATTATTTTTTTTTTTACTCCGTTTATTGACATCTTCAACAACAACAATAACAATTCATACATTTGTAAAAGAAACCTCACATAACAAATAATAACTAATATTTGATTACTTTTTAACATAAGTGAGAGCAGACAATGATATAATGTACAACACAATCAATTGAAAATAATGAGAAAAGCACATCTGTGTATTCTGCGACTTCATAGGGTGATAAGTGAATGAAAGAAAAATAAATCGATAAAAACACAACTAGGCGAAAAATTAGCAAAAGCTAGCTAATATAGTAAAAACAATAAATTAAGAAGATTACCAATGAAAGGAATGCGCAAAATACACAGACGTACCTTGCCTCCTGCCATTCACAAAAAAACAAAAACATTAACGGGGGTAAAGGAATAAGTAACACAATATGACGCAATGAGACGCAATGAATATCAACCGTCAGAGAATGTGAACAGTACAATATATAAAGTTAAACAAAGCAAACAATTTCACAGTGTCAAAATAGAGAATTTTTGGGTTGAGATACATAATAGCCACAACCACATACAAAAGGAGTAAATTGAGTATAGAATAGATGCAAGTATAAGTGCAAAGAATGCAGTAGTTTAGTCTACATACTAGTGTTACTTAAAGAAATTATAAAGGGTGCTATTTGGGTTGCCATGACGATTGATATACCCGTCAACTTGAAGATTAAATAACAAAATGCGATGAAAATGATTAACTTGGGGTAAAACAGACTTACACCTGCAATTATAAATATAATTTTTAGCATGAATTAGGAAATAATTTAAAGGGGCTTTCAGATTATCTAGTTGTCCAAAGAATACAATGACTTTATTAAGAACAACGGGGTTTGAAATAATAAGCTTCACAGCATCACTCCAGAAACAAGTAACAAACGAGCAATCCCAAAAGAGATGAGATAAAGTCTCATCTGAGGCATTACAAAATGTACACAAGGGTGAATCTAATAAACCTATCTTATTCAAAAATAATTGGTACCTAGTATCCTGTGAATGAAACGGAATTGGAAATAATGAAGTTTAGAATTCTTAACAGCTTTAAAGGATAACAGAAAGATTTTGTTCAATCGGTAACATAAGGAAAATCGTCGTTCCACTTATCTAAACAGGATGGTAACTTCTTGTACTGTTTTACGATAGAATAATAGATTGATCTGTTGGAAATACAATTGGAACAATAAAGTGAAAAATTTGATTCATTACGGGTAACATTAACAGAGTTGGCAACATGGGAGGTAAATTATCTTTCCAAGAGGCCGGTATGCAAGAGATAATACCAAAATAACGGGTGAAAGGTAAGGATGTAACCTTGAACTCTTTTATAAAGTCAATATAACTTTTCGGGAACCATCCATGCAGAAAAAGTCACGGACCCGAAATGCCCCGGCGTTTAAAAAGATTCTTATCAAAAAATGTCTTGTTCCCAATTTTTAGAAGTGAGTTGTTTAAAATAATTTGATTATCAAAGTGATCAAGCGACATATTAAAGTTAAAAGAGAACCAAGCTTCACATACCTGTTTTACAAAACAGTTCTTAATTTTCAAAAAATCATGTGGACTCATATTACATTTAAATAGAAACATATTTCCAAAATTACGTAAAGCTAAATCAAAAAAGATCTTCCAATTATTTGAAATAGGTGAACAATAACGACGAATCCAAGAACACTTTAGAGTAGAAATAAAAGATTCAACATGCAACATACGAAGCCCACCCTCATCATAATCATTAATAAGTGAAGAGCTTTTAACTTTATGTGGTTTACCATTCCAAATAAACTTATACAAAATTTTGTAAAGTTCTTTGATATAGGAATGAGGGGGGTTTGGAAGCACAGTAAATAAGTAGACTAGTTGGGAAAGAGCAAAAGATTTAATGATAGTAATTTTGCCTATGGGTGTGAGGTCACGAGTTGACCATAGATTAAGAATGTTCTTAAGGCGTGATAATTTGGGCTGATAATTCAGATGGAAAAAATCGTCATGGTGAGTTGTAAACGAAATACCTAAATAATAGATAGGGCCATTTGAAAACTTAAGAATATAATTTTTGAGATGATTTGGGGGTATTTCGTGTAATAACCAAGGGGAAAATGTATGATTTATCAAAATTAATTACGAGACCGGAAACTTTGCCAAAGTTATTTAGACTTAAAATGGCGGCATCAGTGGACGACTTAGAACCGTCCGTAAATAGAACAGTGTCATCAGCATATTGACAAATTTTAAGTTGATATCACTTACATGTATACCTCTAATAGAATGGTTATGCTTGATATAGATACAAAGAATTTCAGAACAAATTATAAATAAATAAGGACTAAGAGGACAGCCTTGTCGTACGCCACGTGATACCTGAAAATAATTAGTACAATGACCATTGTTGATTACACATGAAGTAGCCTTTGCATAAAGGGTAGAAACCCATTGTATGAAACCCCGTCCAAAATTAAAATAAGAAAGTACCTTGTTAATAAATGAGTGGTCCAAGGAGTCGAACGCTTTCAAAATCGAGAAAGATTAATGAAGCTGGTAAATTATTATGTTTACAATAGCTAATAGTATCTAACACTAAACGAATATTTTCCCGATATACCTACCCTTAAGGAAACCAGTCTGCTCTGGACTGATAAGATCAACTAAAATACATTTTAAACGGTTGGCCAGGGATTTAGCTGCTATTTTGTAATCGGTATTAAGTAGAGCGATAGGTCTCCAGTTTTTAAGAATGATGGGTTTTTGCCAGGCTTAAGAATTAAAGAAATCACTGCCTGTGATTGTTGTTTGATAAACACATATTAATATAAGAAAAATTTAGAGCGTTAACAACGAATTTCCCAATTTTATCCCAAAATGTTTATAAAAGTCAAAAGTTAAGCCATCGGTACCTGGGGATTTATTAGACGGCATAGAAAATAGGAATCTTTGCATTCGCTAAAAGTTAATGGGCCTTCTATAGAAACCGAATCCTCATTCGAAATACGTTTGTTACTGTTAATGGAATTGAAAAGCGTAGAGGGGTCACTAACAGGACGTTTGGAATAAAGAGAACGGTAAAAAAATTCAATTTCATCAAGAAGTACATGCTTATCAGTAACATGCGAACCAGTACCATTTATTAATTTAGTAATACAGTTGGAGGCCTTATTTCTACGTTCTAAATTAAGGAAATACCTGGTGTTTTTCTCCCCACCCTCAACCCACCTTGCCCTGGAACGAATAAAAATACCTTTAAGTTTATAGTCGTATATCAAATCGAGCTCATTCTTGAAACCTTTTAAAGCAGATAAGTTTAAATCAGTGGGAGATGTTATACATAGTTGATCATAATACGAAATAAATTGAAGTACCTTGCGCTCATGAGCTAATCTTTCACGTGCCTTACGTTTAGAGTAAGAAATAGTAACAGATCTGAATTTCATTTTAAGGAATTCCCATAACAAAGAAGCATTCAAATGAGAATAATCAACAGTAAATGAAGAGATTATATCATTAATAAGACTTACGTAATCATTATCTTTGAGCAAGGAGGCATTAAATTTCCAAGTACCTGGACCGCGTTCCAAAGAAGAAAGCAATTTGATGGTAACAATATCATGATCAGAATTAAACAAAGGATAAGAAGAAGTATCGTCAACAAGATGAATTAGACATCTGGAGATAAGGAAAAAGTCAAGCCTGCAATGTATAGTTTTGTCAATAGTAGAATGCCAAGTATAGTTAGAATAACAAGGATGCTGTTCTCTCCAAATGTCCAAAAGGTCAAACCTGCTAATGAGTTCCAACACAGAATTTCTCGCATTGAAATTAGTTACCCTATTTTCCCCTTTTATCTAAATCAAAATCGAAAACAAAGTTGAAATCACCGCCCAAATTATATTGATATTGCTATAATTACCAATAATATTGCCAATATCATTGAAAAAATTAGGTTGATCAATATTAGGAGCGTAAATATTAATTAAAAGATAAGGAGTATTCTCTATATGACAATCAGTTACAACGTATCTACCATTAACATCACACGTAATATCATCAATGTAAATATTTAGTGAGGGTTTTAATAAAATCATAACACCACGGCTATCACTGGAGCCGTGTGCAAACAGAACCTTGCCACCCCATTCATTGCTCCAGTATTTAATATCACTGTGGGTAGAATGAGTCTCTTGTAAAAAAATAATATCAAAAAAATGATTGTGAAAAAAGGTAAAATATTTTCTCCTTTTCTTACAGTCTCTGATGCCCCGTGTATTGAAAGAGGCAATTTTTATAGTAGTCATTTCAAATTAATCAATAAAATAGTGTGGCGCACATGCATTATCCGCATGATAAATAAACAAGCTATTGCTAGTAAATAATTGGATGAGGCAATAATTATGGAGGAGATAAACATTGAAATTGATAAAGACATATATCTAAAAAACCAAGTAGAATATACGGAGTTTTGAAAGTTAGAAAAAAGTAAAAATAATAACAAAATAATAA
>JAIGNY010001047.1:1800000-1900000 GCA_020152595.1 Chiridota heheva | reverse complement strand
AAATGTGCTGCACGTGGTTATTTGAACTTCTCACTAATAATGATTTTGATCAATTTGATTACATTTGACAACACACAGAGGTTACTGGAGCTGAACAATTCATACATTTCTTATGTATTAGGGCGTTGATAGAAGTAGCTTCTTAAATATTTAGCTCTGTCCTGGGAGAAGTGATTGCAGTTAAATAAGTAATACAATCCATCTCCCAGAGCGTCTCTCCTGCAAAGTCTGCATATTTTGTCATCAACAATGGGATTAAATGAATTGCTTGTCAATTTAACATTACCGCATCTGAATCTTGTCATTACAAGCCTGTGGTTGTTATCAAGTTTAGTTAAATATTACTCATAATGTAGACTCATAATTGTAACAAAGTCTACTATTATTGACTTCACTTAGCCAACTTTGTTTATCACTGTCCTGCAAACGCAACTGAGGAGAGAGAGAGAGTTGCACACACAATTACAATGACGGGGTCGTCGCCTGCGTATTCGGTTATGATAGTACAAATGCTATCACGAAACGCTTAATACGACCCGGACGAGAACACAGGTACGACGTACGGACAGACATAACATCGACAACCAAGTCAATGTCCACGGCCTTTGATAACCAGTTGTAGTGCACTGGCGGGAACGCAACTGAGAAATTGTTTAAGCCACTTATATTCATGCTTATCTTGAGTAAACCATATATTGCTGTAACCGCAATGGTTACGTACACCTTTGATTTTGGTAATCCACCGTGAATTAAAATCCCTAGCGAGAGATTCATCCATGGTTTTCATTAAACAATAAATTCTATATGAGATTTATTTTATTTTATGAGATGGCCACAAAAGCTAACCATTCTGTGTGCATTACTAGTGGTGATCTATTTACCAAGTCAAACACCTTTCTGTAAAAGCACAGAATAAATTCGTTTTCTGGCTAAGATAAATGTAAATAATAAAATGAAGTGCAAAAACATGATCTAATGTACAATTTTTTTTCTTTCTGAAACCAATCTGGCTTTTACTAATACTACCAGAGCAATTCAACAAATTAGTCAAACTCTCATTTATAATGGAAGTAAATAGATTACCAATACAACTCACTAATGCAATGCCTTGATAGTTATTAGGGTCATCAGGCGAACCTTCGTTCCTGTAGATTAGAATGATGTATCCCAATGACCATTTCTCCGGTATGATTCCTGTTTTAAGTACTATATTTAATATTTTTGTAATAACTTTAAGAATACGCTCTCGACAGTTTTTGATGAACTCATTGATAATCATGTCTGGACCACTTGATTTGCCATTTTTAGGTTTACATCTAGTGTCACGAACTTCCTTGTACGTTATGGGGTAGTATTCATCGATTGGTACCTAAATACATAGCAATCTTAATGACTGTGTGCCACCCCAATAACGCAATGCAGTTTTTCACAGGAATTTCGTCAATACCGCGGGAGAAAATTCGTCGCCAAGTTGTTTATCAAGTTGTCATGTTCCTGGCACTTTTTGATTGACGTAAGGTAAAACGTGATAGTTACAATAAAAAATAGTCCCTATTTGTAATTTTCTAGTTATTCTGCGTGTTTATTGTAATAAATTTGACTGACACTCTGTTTTGATCAAACTAACGCTCGGCACAGAGCTAGCCTAGCCTAGGCCTAGCGTTATTCGTTAAGACTGTAAACGACTAACGTAGGCTATATACTACTAGGCCTACAGAGTGTCAGGCTATTGACCAATTCAGGCGTGAAAGACTGGACGGATTTACATTCCCTCTTTTTAAAGGCCTGCCAAAAACAATCTGTAACTTAGATGTAACCTTTTAAGTTAGGTATGATATACTAGTATTAGTCACCAGCCACTGGCCTTAAAAGTTTGCATTGCCCTTGGAAGTTGCAGCTTGCTCGGCGGTTTGGCACCTGGCCCGCGCACAACTTACTGGCCATAGATCTGGCTGCGCATGTAAATCTAATTGGCCTAACTAGGAAGTAGATGTTCAAGTAAAACGTAAGTTACAAATTACTGGATTAAACAACTACTAATGCAAAGCCTACATGGTTATGCAAGCATCTGACGAACATTCAACCGTACAGATTTCTGTGAAATTTAGCTATGGACGAGCATAAGCTAGAAATCAAGAGTCACTTGGCTGTGCAAAATGAAAAATAGTTATGGTAAACAATTTATAGTTCATATTTTGCCTGTGGTAATGTTGAGGGTTGTGTTAATGACATTACGCTATTTATGATCCATTAGTATGCCTACTGAATGATAATAAAACTTAAGTACTTTATTTGCAATCTCGATTTAGGAAAACAGCTCCTTTAAATCAATTGCGTGTTGGGGTTTAAAACCAAGCCCTGTTGTGTATAATCTTGGAGTATAATTTGATGACATGACTTCCATGTCTCTCATGTCTGTAAAACTGCCTCTTACTCACTCCTTGTATCGCATTGGTATAATTTATTGACTTTTAGATGACTCTAGTGCTAAAAAACTAATTCATGCATTTGTTACCTCACAGCTTGATTACTGTAGCAGTTTACTGTATGGCATTGATGATCGACTCATCTTGCGATTGCAGCATATTCAGAATGCTGCTGCTCGTTTAGTTACTCACACTAGGAAACATGATCACATTACACCTGTTACTCACACTAGGAAACATGATCACATTACACCTGTTACTCACACTAGGAAACATGATCACATTACACCTGTTACTCACACTAGGAAACATGATCACATTACACCTGTTACTCACACTAGGAAACATGATCACATTACACCTGTTACTCACACTAGGAAACATGATCACATTACACCTGTTACTCACACTAGGAAACATGATCACATTACACCTGTTACTCACACTAGGAAACATGATCACATTACACCTGTTACTCACACTAGGAAACATGATCACATTACACATGTTACTCACACTAGGAAACATGATCACATTACACCTGTTACTCACACTAGGAAACATGATCACATTACACCTGTTACTCACACTAGGAAACATGATCACATTATACCTGTTACTCACACTAGGAAACATGATCACATTACACCTGTTACTCACACTAGGAAACATGATCACATTACACCTGTTACTCACACTAGGAAACATGATCACATTACACCTGTTACTCACACTAGGAAACATGATCACATTACACCTGTTACTCACACTAGGAAACATGATCACATTACACCTGTTACTCACACTAGGAAACATGATCACATTACACCTGTTACTCACACTAGGAAACATGATCACATTACACCTGTTACTCACACTAGGAAACATGATCACATTACACCTGTTACTCACACTAGGAAACATGATCACATTACACCTGTTACTCACACTAGGAAACATGATCACATTACACATGTTACTCACACTAGGAAACATGATCACATTACACCTGTTACTCACACTAGGAAACATGATCACATTACACCTGTTACTCACACTAGGAAACATGATCACATTATACCTGTTACTCACACTAGGAAACATGATCACATTACACCTGTTACTCACACTAGAAACATGATCACATTACACCTGTTACTCACACTAGGAAACATAATCATATTACACCTGTTACTCACACTAGGAAACATGATCACATTACACCTGTTCTCAGAGAACTTCATTGGCTTCCAGTCAAAGCCTGTATTCAATTTAACATTTTAATACTTGTGTATAAATTTCCAAATGGCAATGCACCTCTGTTTTTCTGTGACATGATTTCTCGAAGGGAGCTAGGCCCATATCTCCTAGTGGACCAGCTTATTTCACACACCAGCTTAAACCAGGAGTTAAATCAGGTACACACCAGCTTATTTCACACACCAGCTTAAACGCCACTCGCAGGAGTTACGCGTTATCCAAGGTGGGGGATCAGCTTATTTCACACACCAGCTTATTTCACACACCAGCTTAAACGCCACACGCAGGAGTTATGCCTTATCCAAGGTGGGGGATCAGCTTATTTCACGCTCCAGCTTAAAACGCCACTCGCAGGAGTTACGCTTTATCCAAAGTGGGGGATTAGCTTATTTCACGTGCCAGCTTTAAATGCCACTGCAGGGAGTTACACCTTATCCAAGGTGGGGATCAGCTTATTTCACACGCCAGCTTAAACGCCACTCGCAAAAGTTACACCTTATCCAAGGTGGGGGATCGGTTTATTCCACACGCCAGCTTAAACGCCACTCGCAGGAGTTACACCAATCCAAAGTTTTAGGTGCTCGTTCCTTCAGTTATTTTGTTCCTTATGAGTGGAATTCATTGCCGGCTGAGATTTGCTCATCACATTCACTATCTGTCTAAGTTAAAAACTTACTTATTTTGTCACTATTTGTTAGCTTCTTTGTTGTTTTCTGTTTTCATTATTTTCTCTCATTTTACCTTTTGTACAGCACTGTGGGATTGTATTTTTAATGGAAAGCTCTTTATAAATATAAGTTATTATTATTAATATTATATTAAAAGATAATTTATAGAACTAGATGATTCAATGGCTGTACGATTTCATTGATGGTTGATCCACTGCCGTTTAAGTTGTAATATAATGTAATGTACCAGTGTAGATACACCATCTGTATTCGCTTTCCTTAATCTTTATTCATCATCTGCATATATGTTGGTGACTAAACTCCATTGACTTAATGTGTGATTTTTCGGTCGTGTTCCTGTTGGTGCCATTGTCCATCTCATATTCTGTGAAATGTCCCATAAGGGTACCCTCCTCCCCAATACCATCAATACACCTCTTGCCCTGAAATGTTGCTGGGCATGTACAGGTGTACATCACATGTTCTTTCTGCCCCATGAAATGTTGCTGGGCAATTATTGCTGCAAGCGACGAGGGCGATGAACACACAATTACAATGGTGTACATGACATGCTATCACAAAACCCATGTACATGTACACAGTGACATCAAGTCAATGTCCACGGCCTTTGATAACCAGTTGTGGTGCTCTGGCGATTACTGCAAAGCTAGGGGTCTGGCATTTATTATTTATTGATGTTGGAATAATGTATGCTATCAGTCACAGAAAATGGTGGGTGGGCACTTACCAGAGCATGATCGTTAAGTGGTGTATAGTATGTTGAATACAGTACTTAACAATAAAACACAGAACCTGCCATTCTTTCGTACAGTTTTGATTGAAAAAGCACCTGTCAATGTTATCATGATTCTTCTTATTATTATTCAGTATAATTTATTATTATTCAGTATAATTTATTATTATTCAGTATAATTTATTCAGTTTAATTTATTATTATGATTCAGTATAATTTATTGTTATTCAGTATAATTTATTGTTATTCAGTATAATTTATTATTATAATATTATTATTATTCAGTATAATTTATTGTTATTCAGTATAATTTATTATTATTCAGTATAATTTATTGTTCTTCAGTATAATTTAATATTATTCAGTATAATTTATTATTATTCAGTATGATTTATTATTATTCAGTATAATTTATTATTATTCAGTATAATTATTTGTCAACCTCACAGACTTGATGATATTTCCTCATTTGTATTTCATACGAATATTCTGTACCTTTTGTTTTAACAGATCAATCCGGGAATGTTCATCATTAAACCATCTTAGCTGCACCTGTAATGGAACCTTCTTTGCTGCATCATGGAACTATTGGCTGTAATGGAACCTTCTTAGCTGCAGTTGTAATTTAATCTTCACAGTTGCAGCTGTATTTGAACCTCGGCTGCAGCTGTTATTGAACCTTGGCTGCAGCTCTTATTGAACCTTGGCTGCAGCTGTTATTGAACCTCGGCTGCAGCTGTTATTGAACCTCGGCTGCAGCTGCTATTGAACCTCGGCTGCAGCTGTTATTGAACCTCGGCTGCAGCTGTTATTGAACTTTACAGTAGCTGCAACTGTAACTGCATTAGTAATTGAACCCTTATACTTGCAGCCATTATTGAACCTCTGCTGCAGGTGTGATTGAACCTTCAAGGGATGGCGAGTTCTTCAAGTTCAGGAAATGGAAACGAGAAAGAAGAGGAGAAAGGCTTTGCAGCTCTTCTAAGTGAATTCCTCTCAAAGAAAGAAACTTCATCGGATAAGACGGAACCTAACAAACTTCAAAGAAGTCAAAAATTGGAAGGAGAGGATGTAGCTGAGTCAGACAAAGATGAAGATGTTGAGAATATCGAGGAAGATAAATCCAGGAGAGAGAGCAAAGATGGAGATCATTTTGTTGAGGAGGATGATGAAGCGACAGACTGCTCTGAAACAGGGTCTGTTCACTCTCAAGATGCAGAGGGGGAAAATTTGTTTGATAAACTTGGGAAGTTCAGCTCGGAAGAGTTTTCAAAGGAGGACGACTCAAGTTGTGGGGAGGGGAATCACGGAGATTGGTATTGATATTATCCGTAGGGATCCAAATGAGTCAGATTTTAAGAAAAAATTCATGGCATTTGTTGGGCAGGATGAGAACTCTGAGAATGAAGGGAATGACCAAAATTCGGAATCGGAAACTAATGACAGTTTCCATAACTTTTCAGAACACAGTGATCGAGAAGCCTCGTTAGATGCAAAGTCAATAGACTTAACAGTTTCGAGCTCAGATATTGATTCAGATTTACCAAAAGGGGATAAAGTGGTCAATATTATTGAGGTCACAGGATCAAGTCACTCTACACCTCAGAAGTCGGAGGAATTGGATGCAGGTGAGGGGGTCTCAAAAAGTACTCCTGAGGTTCAGTCTGCGTCTGAGGAATCTGCAAAGGAAAAATCACGGAAAATGTCTGACAGCCAGAGCCAGCTTCAAACCCATGATAAAAAGAATGAATCGATACTAAAACGGAAAAGAAAAGCTCCCATCATACCAACCATTGAAAAGCCAGCTCTGCGAGATCGCGCAGAGAGAAAACGTAATTCGAGCCTTGGACAGGAATTTGTTACAGTTTTTGTTAAGAAATCAGAAAGATCAAAGAGCGATGGTGGCAGTCAGGTAAAGAGAAAATCAGAAAAGCAAAGAGGTCCAAAACCAAAGTCGGTAAAAGGGTTGGAGCAAGTGGAAGACAGGCCTAGAAGACCGAAGCCAAAAGTTATTCGTCCAGGAATTGAGTTTGCACCTGGGTCTAGACTGGAAGCAAAAGATTCCTTTAAGAACACAAAGCATAAATGGTGAGTGTATTGTTCCACCTTGGTTGTCTAAATTATCATACCCAGACCCCTACTGTAGCTTTGCTGTTTCACAGGGTGGCCTGTCCCCCCCCCCTCTCTTTCCTTATGGTCCACCCTGCACCTCATTAGAAGGGGGAAAAGGAGTGTTTTTTAGATTTAATTTGGTTTTATTAAACTTAGTAATTTTAATTAAGCTCATAAATGAAATACCTTACTGTACATGGATACAGAATGATAGCATAAGAGCACTTGTCCTGCTGTATTTGGCTAATGTTGGGTCCTTATCAGTCAGAATAGTATCTGAGGGATGATAATAGCTGAAATATGTAGGGTTACTCCAAATGAACATTCGTTTTACCCCAACCTGATGGCAGCTGGTCCACCAGGCGTTGTGTTTTACAAAATTTAAAAAGGGGCAGGGTGCTAGACTTGTTGAGGGGCACATTAATGTTTGTGCAAAGGGCTGCGTTTTTTCAGAGCAGAATCCAGGTTACCACCTTAAGGCTCAAGCCCCTGGTGAAGCTCTGAGATTTTAGCTATTATCATACATCTGAGAATGAAGCTATTCTGACTGATAAGGACCAGTCTATCATTCTAGGTTCTGTATCCATGTAATGTATTTCATTATGAGGCTAATTCAGATTATTAAGCTTAAAAAATAAAATAAATTATTCTTATGAGGGGCAGGCTTAAAGGGGTAGTGCCGACCCCCAGGGGGGCAGGGCAGTCCCACAGAGGGGCAGGGCAAGCCGCCCCTGTGAAACAGCAAAGCTAGGGGTCTGTCCCCAGCAGTGCTGGTGGCATTCATTTTACAGCTGAGCCGATGGAAGCATGTGACTTGTCCATCACACATGAACTCCCCAGCATTGCTGGTGCATGTGACCTGTCCATCACACATGAACTCTCCAGCATTGCTGGTGCATGTGACTTGTCCATCACACATGAACTCCCCAGCATTGCTGGTGCATGTGACTTGTCCATCGCACATGAACTCACCAGCATTGCTGGTGCATGTGACTTGTCCATCACACATACACTCCCCAGCATTGCTGGTGCATGTGACTTGTCCATCGCACATGAACTCTCCAGCATTGCTGGTGCATGTGACTTGTCCATCACACATACACTCCCCAGCATTGCCATCATCACATGAACTCACCAGCATTGCTGGTGCATGTGACTTGTCCATCGCACATGAACTCCCCAGCATTGCTGGTGCATGTGACTTGTCCATCACACATACACTCCCCAGCATTACTGGTGCTTGTGACTTGTCCATCGCACATGAACTCCCCAGCATTGCTGGTGCATGTGACTTGTCCATCACACATGAACTCCCCAGCATTGCTGGTGCTTGTGACTTGTCCATCGCACATACACTCACCAGCATTGCTGGTGCATGTGACTTGTCCATCGCACATGAACTCCCCAGCATTGCTGGTGCATGTGACTTGTCCATCACACATGAACTCCCCAGCATTACTGGTGCTTGTGACTTGTCCATCACACATTGCTGGTGCATGTGACTTGTCCACTCCCCCAGCATTGCTGGTGCATGTGACTTGTCCATCGCACATACAACTCACCAGCATTGCTGGTGCATGTGACTTGTCCATCGCACATGAATGTGACTTTCTCCCCAGCATTGCTGGTGCATGTGACTTGTCCATCACACATACACTCCCCAGCATTGCTGGTGCATGTGACTTGTCCATCGCACATGAACTCCCCAGCATTGCTGGTGCATGTGACTTGTCCATCACACATACACTCCCAGCATTGCTGGTGCATGTGACTTGTCCATCGCAAATGAACTCACCAGCATTGCTGGTGCATGTGACTTGTCCATCACACATACACTCCCCAGCATTGCTGGTGCATGTGACTTGTCCATCGCACATGAACTCCCCAGCATTACTGGTGGTACTCATTTTACAGATCAGCTCATTCTCACATTCCTCAAAAGTATATTTTATTGTATTTCTTCTCGACGGTTTGATTTTGATCATGTAAAGTTACTATATTTTACCACCAAAGAAGTTTTGAGATACAATTTCAATAAATAAAAAAGATGCTTTAAAATTCATTAACAGTTGCCGAACCAATCCTTTTATAAACTTATCGTCCGGGATCGTCAAATTAAAGTGAGATCAACTTTCCTGCTTGACATAGTAACCTAAATTTATGGTTGTCCTGGTTCACTGTTTATATATGCATAATACATTTTCTGTCCTTATAGGCCACACTTGAAATGGCAACCATAGGGGTCATTAGTGTTACTTTAGGCTGCATAGGAAAAAACCTTAATTTTGTTGGGTTTTTTATTCGTATTTAAAAACTTTAGCATCCCTGGTCATCCAGCCCACAATCCCGATCAAATCCACCATCAACAACCTCTCTCGTAACGACAATATTCATATTACCCGTCTTAGAATTGGTCACACCCACCACACTCACTCCCACCTCCTTATTGGTTCCCCCAACCCCTCTGTAACAATTGCCACTGCATTCTCACTATCCATCACGTTCTCCTTCTTGCCCCCTGTACAACCTTCCCAGAGCTTCCCTCGCTCCCCACAACTCAATTGCTGAGTTCTTTCAAAAAAATCCTCCAGATAAAATTATCTCCTTCCTTCATCATGCTTCCCTCTACAACCATATTTATTCTCCTCTTTCACCCCCTCCCTACTTTGTTTTGTTTCACCCATGCACCTCCTCTCTCGATCACAGCTTTCTGACTTTTGTTCTTGAATTTCTCTCATTCTCTTCCTGTTTTCTTTTCTTCCTACCTCTAAAATGATCTGACCTCTCAGGCACAATTTGACCCTCGTTGTTGTGGTGCCGTTAAGACCTCATCAAACAAACAAACATGAAACTCTTAAAAATAGCAAGATAGATTCCTTAGCAATTCATTCCCTGCAAAACACAACAAAGACTTTCTTCCTTAGCTGCACAATTGAGGCAAATTTTATGTTTTTTTGAGAGCCATGTTTGACTTAAAACAGCCATTTGATTATTGACCACACTAAGTTCCTGGATTTAACACTAAACCACAAGCTCTCCTACAAACAACACATCACCAACCTGAAACAGAATTGCAACAGCTCCCTCAACTTTCTCCGCCTCCTCTTAAATACCATTTGGGTGCGAACCGGCATACTCTCCTCAAAAATCTTAGGCTCACCATTCGTGCCAAGCTTGACTACAGCATTATTGTCTACTGTGTCGCTCACAACTCTTACCTCAATCACATCAACACCATCCAAAATGAAGCCCTCAGGCCTTGTTTGGGTGCCTGCAGGACTTCCCCAATCACCAGCCTTCATGTTGAAGCCAACGAACCCCCCTTCCTGCTAAGGTGTAGAAAGCTTAGCCTCTTCTATGCTTTTAGAGCCCTCACCAACACCCAGCACCCTGTTTACAACCTTAATAGGTACCCCAATTTCTTCACCCTCTTTGATAGGACTAAAACCTTGTCCCCTCCCTTCAGCTTATACATCAAATCGGACCTTCTCCATCTCGGCATCAATCCCACCACTCTCAGCACTTTCTTCTGGCCCACATTTTCTTTCTGGGCCACCTCCTTCCTACTATCCACCTGGACCTCTACACTCATCACAAAACCCAAACCCTCCCTAACCTCTTCATCAACCTCCACAACCAAACCAAAGACCAACTCTCAAACTATACCTCCATCTATACTGATGGCTCCAAGGAAGGCGACAAGACAGCTGCTGCTGCTGTCATCCAAGACATTACTCTCAGTAGCAGGCTTCCCGACTACTCATTCATCTTCTCGACTGAGGCCAAGGCCATCCTCCTCGCCCTCAACTTTATTGAATACTCTCCGCTCAGCCACTTTGCCATCTTCTCCGACTCCAAGGCTGTCCTTAATTTATTACTCAATATTAAATGGGATAACCCTACATCTCACCTCATCCTCCGTAAACTGATTTTGCACCCAAGGAGGTAACTTTTTGAATGTTATTTGCAGGGTGTGGATTCTTAGCATCAATTCATGTTGCCATTTTTAAGAGTTTCATGACCAGGGATGCGAGAGTTTTTAGATGAAAATAAATTTGAAGTGTTTCCTATGCAGCCTACAGTAACACTAATGACCCCTAAGGTTGCCATTTCAAGTTGTAGCCTATAGGGCAGAGATTTTGGTTGACCTGGGCAGCTGGACAAGTGATTAAACCCTGCTGATCATCATGTGACGCTTTGATCTCGTTTGTTGTTCTCTCTCAGGTATGCAGCACGAGTCGTCCAGTACGACGAGGCAGATCAAACAGTCCTCATCCACTTCGACGGCTGGAATTCCCGCTTTGACGAGTGGGTCGACTGTGCCAGCGAAAGACTGCGACCTCTGCTGAGACAGTCCAATAGGGAGAAGGGCGCGGCTGACGCGTCCAATGAGGTATGGTATACTGTAGATAAGAATTATTTTTAGATAAGTTCAAGCCCCTAGTTGTGCTTCTTCAGAGATGTGCTTCACCCTGACCCACTGGTTTCATGAAGCACTCTACATTTTGGTCAGAAAAGCAAGTTTTGATAACAATTTTGCCTTTTTTTTATGCTGATTTCAGTTCCCCAATATAAAGAGATGCTGGGACACTTCTGGTTTTATTGATTACTCTCTTATTTACATTAAAGTGCCTCAAACCTGCCCTTAAAGTGCCTTGATGCCTTATAAATGCCTCTATTGGTCAGTGACATCCTGCACCTTTCTGGATCAAATTAGGGTTTTGAAACTTTCGGATTTAGACAAGTCTATCGGTCGTAAAGATTACAACAATAAAGGAAATATAATTCATGGCTTACATTCTCTAACACTTGTGTAGAAAAGACTGAAATCAGACAAGTGGTAACATGTGCATCAATGTAACATGCACATCAATGTACATCAATGTACTCATTAAAAAATATGTAGTTAATTTAAAATCACTGTTTCATTTATTTTATTCTTCATGTATACTTATCTGTAATTTTATTGTTATATGTGCGGCGCCTTGAGCATCCATTGGGATGGATGTGTGCACATTATAAATCTTATTTAGTATTATTTATTATTATTATTAGGATGCCCATTTTTTGAAAACCCTACATTTCCAAAACATTGTGAGGCATCTACTATTCATTCTAAACTAGATTGAAACATGAATTAGTACACCAGGGGTGCAGGGTTCTTTCTAGCTAGACAAGTTTGAGTGCCGGGTTCCAGTGATAATCCAAGGTGACCTCCTAGACCCCCCTCCCATAAAGAACTGTTCAAATTTAGTCCACTTCTATTGACAAATTGTCAATGAATTATTATCTATTTTTGTATTAATAGGAATCGTAGAAGGAATTACAAAATATTTGTTATGTACCATGGATATTCAAAATACAATGGATATTCAACTGTCAAAGTGCCCTCCCCAGTATCGTGCGACGAAAGCCATGCGGCACATGTTCCTATAAACTACGCAACAACTTTTATCAATATAAAATTCCCCACAAATCAAAAGCATATCGATCAGTCCGTATAATGTTAAGTGCATATGGGGTTTATAACAAATGTGATTGGTTACTTACATTTGGACCGATCTATAAGCACGCCTTGGGCCCTTGGGGGTGTAATTTTTACTTTGTTTGTATGGCACGTGACAGACTTGGCAAGCTGCCAGCAGTGATTCACAAGGATTAAAACATGAACCTGAACTGTGTGCATGTACGTACATTTATGCAAAGAGCTTCGTGTATGGGTGATTTTATGATAATACAGTATTGCGTTAAATTCCTATAGTTCAGTTGTTTTGATCGGAATTTAATGTGCGTAATGTATATTTAATATGTTATGTGTGTAAATCAGCGGATGACATAAATAGAGCAAGATTAAAAGGAGATCTGTTTAAACACTTAATTATTTAACCGATTTGAACTTTTGAGTGCTGGGCGGAAGAGTGAATCTTAGAGTCGAGTGGTGGACGGGAATTGCAAATCCTGGGCGGGCCCGCCCAGCGCCGCCCACCGTAGTTACAACCCTGCAGGGGTGGGAAATATAGTGGGTCACAGCACCAATGGTCCAAGAAATTTGTTTAGATCTTCAGGAAGAAAAAGAGAAAAAGGAAAAGTAGCAAAATCAGGAGAAAGAAAAATGCAAAATGAAAAAGCCACTAAAATGATATTCCCTGTTGGGACTACTGTAAGCATTTGGTTTGTAATTGTTGTTGTGGGTATTTTCCCAAAACCATTTTTCAAAACTTTCCAAAAAAAAGTACATTTTCGTCTCACCTCTGTGGTACACTTATACATTTCTGTTGTATCGTCTTGTCATAATTTTATGCTTTACATCTATTTCTTTTGTTTTGATTCCCAAGAGTTATAAATATGGTGAAGAGATTCTTGCCCGATGGTCAGACTGCAGGTACTACCCAGCAAAGGTGTTGTCCATCCACAAGAATGGCACCTACCGAGTCCTCTTCTATGACGGGATTGAGAAGAACGTGCTCGGGGTCAATACAAGGAGTATGCCAGATGAACTGAAATCACAGGTAGGGTGAGGGAACCATGGTTGGTATGCCAGATGAACTGAAATCACAGGTAGGGTGAGGGAATCAGGGTTGGTATGCCAGATGAACTGAAATCACAGGTAGGGTGAGAAGACCATGGATGGTATGTCAGATGAACTGAAATCACAGGTAGGGTGAGGGAATCATGCTTGGTATGTCAGATGAACTGAAATCACTGGTAGGGTGAGGGAACCATGGATGGTATGCCAGATGAGCTGAAATCACTGGTAGGGTGAGGGAATTAGGGTTGGTATGCCAGATGAACTGAAATCACAGGTAGGGTGAGGGAACCATGGATGGTATGCCAGATGAACTGAAATCACTGGTAGGGTGAGGGAACCATGGTTGGTATGCCAGATGAACTGAAATCACTGGTAGGGTGAGGGAACCATGGATGGTATGCCAGATGAACTGAAATCACTGGTAGGGTAAGGGAACCATGGATGGTATGCCAGATGAACTGAAATCACAGGTAGGGTGAGGGAATCAGGGTTGTTGTGCTAGATGAACTGAAATCACTGGTAGGGTGAGGGGATCAGGGTTGATATGTTAGATGAACTGAAATCACAGGTAGGGTGAGGGAATCAGGGTTGTTGTGCCAGATGAACTGAAATCACTGGTAGGGTGAGGGAACCATGGTTGGTATGCCAGATGAACTGAAATCACAGGTAGGGTGAGGGAATGAGGGTTGGTATGCCAGATGAACTGAAATCACAGGTAGGGTGAGGGAACCATGGATGGTATGCCAGATGAACTGAAATCACAGGTAGGGTGAGGGAACCATGGTTGGTATGCCAGATGAACTGAAATCACTGGTAGGGTGAGGGAACCATGGATGGTATGCCAGATGAACTGAAATCACAGGTAGGGTGAGGGAACCATGGATGGTATGCCAGATGAACTGAAATCACTGGTAGGGTGAGGGAACCATGGATGGTATGCCAGATGAACTGAAATCACAGGTAGGGTGAGGGAACCATGGATGGTATGCCAGATGAACTGAAATCACAGGTAGGGGTGAGGGGAACCATGGTTGGTATGCCAGATGAACTGAAATCACTGGTAGGGTGAGGGAACCATGGTTGGTATGCCAGATGAACTGTATCACTGGTAGGGTGAGGGAATCAGGGTTGGTGGTGCCAGATGAACTGAAATCACAGGTAGGGTGAGGGAACCATGGATGGTATGCCAGATGAACTGAAATCACTGGTAGGGGTGAGGGAACCAGGGTTGGTATGCCAGATGAACTGAAATCACCCAGATGAACTGAAATCACAGGTAGGGTGAGGGAACCATGGGTTGGTTGGTATGGTTGGTATGCCAGATGAACTGAAATCACAGGGTGAGGGAACCATGGTTGGTATGCCAGATGAACTGAAATCACTGGTAGGGTGAGGGAACCATGGTTGGTATGCCAGATGAACTGAAATCACAGGTAGGGTGAGGGAACCATGGTTGGTATGCCAGATGAACTGAAATCACAGGTAGGGTGAGGGAACCATGGTTGGTAGATGAACTGAAATCACTAGGTGAGGGGTGATGGGGAACCATGGATGGTATGCCAGATGAACTGAAATCACTGGTAGGGTGAGGGTTGGTGCATCAGGGTTGGTATGCCAGATGAACTGAAATCACAGGTAGGGTGGTGGTTGGTATGCCAGATGAACTGAAATCACAGGTAGGGTGAGGGAACCATGGATGGTATGCCAGATGAACTGAAATCACAGGTAGGTGGGGAAATGGTTGGTATGCAGATGAACTGAAATCACTGGTAGGGTGAGGGAATCAGGGTTGGTATGCCAGATGAACTGAAATCACAGGTAGGGTGAGGGAACCATGGTTGGTATGCCAGATGAACTGAAATCACAGGTAGGGTGAGGGAACCATGGTTGGTATGCCAGATGAACTGAAATCACAGGTAGGGTGAGGGAACCATGGTCACAGGTAGGGTGAGGGAACCATGGTTGGTATGATGAACTGAAATCACTGGTAGGGTGAGGGAACCATGGATGGTATACCAGATGAACTGAAATCACTGGTAGGGTGAGGGAACCATGGTTGGTATGCCAGATGAACTGAAATCACTGGTAGGGTGAGGGAACAATGGATGGCAGCAGTGTTCACATTAAAGTGCTTAATTGTTGATTCCCACACATATCAAATTCCCCCCACAAATAATTGAATGGAGTGTGTGTGTGGAGGGGGGAGGGAGGGTGATTCTTCAATAAATGGCCAATTTGGCCTTTTTCAGCCAATTTTGGGCTATTTTTGGTATTTACTATTTTGTTTTTGTTTTTTCAAAAAGAAATTCCCATTTTTGGTTCTGATGCGATAGCATTAGGAACCTATGATGGTGTGTGTGTGTATGTGCAAAGTTTGCATTTTATGCCGAAATTGTTGTTTTTTATGCATTAATGGTACATACATGCAAATAATTGCTTCCGACATACAAAATAAGTATTAGTTATATAAACTTACATTAAAAATAATGTTTAAAATTGACCAAAATACTAAATATACAGTGATTGGTTAATCAAAATCATTATAGAATAAGTTTTATATTACAATTATAAGCAAAATATGATCAAATACCTAAATGTTTTATTGTTTATTCAATTTTGTTGTTGTTCCATACGAGTTGTATGTATCACGTTCATAGCTAGCTACTGTAGCTGCTAGTACAGTATGCGTATGGTTCTGTACTAGGGTACAACGTTGTTATGCAATGCTTGTTGTTTATACTGTACATGCACATGCACAGCATGTACTGTAATGTGTGTATGGTGTATTAGCGGCGGACATGACAGTTGTTGATTAGAAACTGGAATAATGTGGATATTATTTTCAATTTGATTATGTTTACTAACATTGGTATTCTTAAAACATGTTTTGTGATAAGGATCATTTTCTGGGATATTTCAATGCTACAAGAGGATATGCAAAATTTGATTCTGCTAGGCCAAGAGATGTAACATCCTGGTGTTCCGGTAAACATACTATATTCAATCAAAGTTGTTTTGACACAAAATAATCAAATGAAATCGTAATAGGAAGTTGAAATGATACGATCACGAAGGTACCATTTCAGGTACCGCCTTGATACGATCAACCCTGTGGTTTCAGTGCAGTATTCCAGGTACGGAGAATGTTCTTGCTCAGACTGCTGCGATTCAAGGTTGGGATGGGCGTGTGGAATATTTAATTACACATCCCTGAGAATCGCTGTTCACTGTATTGGTGCCATGACTGGGGCTATGACTTTGTTCTCAGATACAGATGAGTGCACATGCTTTAAAAGTAATGTTTGATCTCCCCCACCTTCACATGAGTGCACATGCTTTAAAAGTAATGTTTGATCTCCCCCTCCTTCACATGAGTGCACATGCTTTAAAAGTAATGTTTGATCTCTCCCCCCTCCTTCACATGAGTGCACATGCTTTAAAAGTAATGTTTGATCTCTCCCCCCTCCTTCACATGAGTGCACATGCTTTAAAAGTAATGTTTGATCTCCCCCTCTCTCCTTCACATGAGTGCATGCTTTAAAAGTAATGTTTGATCTCCCCCTCCTTTACATGAGTGCACATGCTTTAAAAGTAATGTATGATAATTCAGAGACATGGTTGGAAGTAAAAGTTATAATTTAAATTTAACTGATCTGGTTTGATTGTTGAGGTTATGTAGGGTGACGGGCAATTTCATGATATCATCTGATGATAGATTTAGATCTTCAAATTAATTTCAACTGTTGAGAAGTTAACAATAAAATGCTGGGGTTATGTCCTCCCTTCCCCCTTCCCCCTCCCCCTACTCTACAATGCATAAAAGAAACAAAAATTAAAAACAATAATAGTGTAATAGCTTGAGCCACAACACAATGCCAAAAAGTAACCACCGGGCGGGTGATTTCGTTGGGGTGGGGGTGGGAGAAGAACTACCAAGTTCTTACCTTAAAATAACATTTTTGAAAAGTGATAAATGAGCCACTTATGTCTGTTTTGCGCCATATTGGGCATAATAATTGTGTTGGTTATTGTGTACATGCTTATGTAATCAGCAGATGTTATTAATATGCATGGTGGGCGTGGCTTAATGTGAAAATGCTAAATGATGTAAACACCATAGTGTATCTCATGAAGGATATACCAGATTTATGCTATATCAGGTACACAGGTGGATCATGTTCTGTACATATGTTCTAATGTTGTTGTAGTGATGTCAAGAATATTTAATAGTAGGCAGAGCTTACTGACAAATTCCTAAAAAAGAATAAATAAGCAACCATTTTTGCATCATACTAACTTTGATAATGTTGTTAATTATTGTGCAAATGCTTATGCTGTCAACATTTGTATTGATCTGCATGGTGGGTGTGGCTTATGAATAAATATGGAACAAATATTTCATGATATTTAATAACATGACAATTAATATAGAATTTGCAAATCAATCAGCGTATGGAAAAAAAAAGCATCGGAACCACAAAACCTTTTGGTTGTGATTAAAAAATCCCCAAAATTACACAAGAGGGAGGGGAAAATATCCCCTCCCCAATTTTTTGTTTTTTAAACTCTAATGTGAACACTAGTTGGAAGAGCATCACAAGTGCAACAAGCCAAATCAATTTAAAAACAAAACAAATTGTATGCTAAAAAAAAGCCAAACTGAGGAATATTGAGGAAAATTCAACATTTTGAAAGGGATTGGCAACTGGCAAAAAGAATGTTATTACATAACTTCCTTTTCTCCCTTGTGTACTTTTTTTGCAGGGTGGGGGGGGGGGGGGGGAAATTATAACAGAATCATTAAGCTACGACCAAAAGCACAGGTAGTGTCTAAAAGCACAGGTAGTGTTTAAAAACACACATAGTGTCCAAGTTTGAGGAATTTATAAAGTATATAAGTATTTAATTGTTTAAAGGGGAAGACAGCTCAATTTATTAATGTAATGTAGTTCTTTCAATTTCTGTCCTAAATTCAACTGGAAATCATGAGGCTGCTGTTTCCCTCTTTTTTTTTGATTGGGTGTATGATGAAGTTTAATACCTCTTTGCCATATTTGATTGCTCCCTTTCAAACTACCTAGGTTAAGACTGAACGACAACAAGATAACATATACCTTTAAATTCATTGTAACTTTTTGTTTTACAGAACTTCTTCAGCAATTTTCACATTCCAGCAGCTCCTCCAACAAAGGGTAAGAAGAGATGGTTTCTGGGTAAACCAGATGCACAGTTACAGAGACCGATTTCCTTGACCCCTCTGAGGAAGGCAGTCCGATCATTTCCTGGTGAGTGAGAAAGTGTAGTGCCGTACTTGAAATTTGTAGTATCGTGAGGTATTTTATTATTTGACAGCAGTCAACCAAAATTAGAGGGCGTCCTATTCTGGAGTCTCCTGGATATTTGAGTACACTTTCCTTGCACGGTATTCTACAAATAACCCTCGATATGAACATTGATATCGACACTAATCATTAATGATCAATGCCTATAAAGACCTGTTATTTAAAAGATTCCAGTGATGTAGCATAAGTGATGCCCTCACTTTTTGACAGAAAGCTCCTTTAAAGGCTGGAAGTACTTTGCAAATTGCAGAAAGTACTACTTACTTTGCAAATTGCAGAAAGTACTACTTACTTTGCAAATTGCAGAAAGTACTACTTACTTTGCAAATTGCAGAAAGTACTACTTACTTTGCAAATTGCAGAAAGTACTGCTTTGAAAATTGCTGAACTGAATGTTCTTCTTGCAAATCGCTGAATGTACTACTTTGCAAATTGCTGAAAGTACTACTTTGCAAATTGCTAAACTGAATGTTTTACTTTGCAAATTGCTGAAAGTACTACTTTGCAAATTGCTAAACTGAATGTTTTACTTTGCAAATCACTTACTTTGCCAATTCATGCTCATTTGAAAAGGTAGGTACCAAACCCCTAACTTGATTTAAAAAGGGGCATGATGCTAGATTTGTTGAGGGGCACATTAATGTGCGCCTAAAGTGCTGTGCTTTTTTGGCGTGAGGGCAAAGGATGCCTTAAGGCTTAAGCCCCTTTGAGAAGCTATGGTGAATAAAACTATTCTGACTAATGAGGACAAATTTCTTACTACGTTATTATTCTGTATTCTGTATCCATGTATTAATAAGCCCCTTGTGAAGCTATGGTGAATAAAACTATTCTGACTAATAATAAGGACAAAATTCTTACTATGTTATTATTCTGTATTCTGTATTTATGTAAGGGATTACATTTATGAGGCTAAATAAGATTAGTAACTTTTTTGTTTACCTTTTTTTCTGATGAGGTGCGGGCGGACCTAAAAGGGGGCCAACAGAGGGGCAGGCATGCTACTCCTCTGAAACAACAAAGCTAAGGCACTGAGAACTGTCAATGGATTTCCTTAAAAGTTTATTTTTGTTAGTGTAAACTTATCATGGTTTCAAAATACATGAAAAGGAAGGCATGCCATGGACCTGTACATATTTCTCTTGATTTTGTCCCAAATTCATCGGTTGATGACTTTTATAGCATCTTTCCCCTTTCCTTTACAATGTCTTTCCCCTTTCCTTCATAACGTCTTTTCCCTTTCCTTCATAACGTCTTTCCCCTTTCTTTCATAACGTCTTTCCCCTTTCTTTCATAACGTCTTTCCTCTTTCTTTCATAACGTCTTTCCCCTTTCTTTCATAACGTCTTTCCCCTTTCTTTCATAACGTCTTTCCCCTTTCTTTCATAACGTCATAATGTCTTTCCCCTTTCTTTCATAACGTCTTTCCCCTTTCTTTCATAACGTCTTTCCCCTTTCTTTCATAACGTCTTTCCTCTTTCTTTCATAACGTCTTTCCCCTTTCTTTCATAACGTCATAACGTCTTTCCCCTTTCTTTCATAACGTCTTTCCCCTTTCTTTCATAACGTCATAACGTCTTTCCCCTTTCTTTCATAATGTCTTTCCCCTTTCCTTCATAACGTCTTTCCCCTTTCTTTCATAACGTCTTTCCCCTTTCTTTCATAACGTCTTTCTTTCATAACGTCTTTCCCTTTTCCTTTATAACGTCTTTCCCCTTTCTTTCATAACGTCTTTCCCCTTTCCTTTATAACTTCTTTTCCCTTCCCTTTATAACGTCTTTCCCCTTTCTTTCATAATGTCTTTCCCCTTTCTTTCATAACGTCTTTCCCCTTTCTTTGTTACAGGCAGCTCAACTCCACCGTCAAGCTCACAAATACCAAAACGAAGACTCTCTTCTTCTTCCTTAAGTCCGTCATCTGCTACAAGAAGCCAAGACCAGGGGAGAGCTCTGATTCACCGACGACCAGGGGAAAGCCCTGATCCGCCAAGACCAGGAGAGAGCCCTCATCTGCCATTACTGTATAAACAGGTAGGCCCTCATTTACTATGTCTTTGATTATTGTTCTCTGTATCCTCTATGAACCAGTCAGAAATAGAGGAAGTTAGGATAAGTGAGGTTCGACATGACATAAGGTACTTTTCACATTTTTTGCCATGACTTTACTTACACAGAAACAGTTTGCAATTTGCAACTAGTGTGTATATTCGTTTGGTCAAGTACGCAGGGTGACGGGCGGACTGTGTATCTGTCACTGCAAGATTTAGCATGGATAATGAGATGTCAATTATACTGAGATCGTTGCCCTGAATTCTGTACGGTGGCCTTTGATGAACATGCAACATAAATTTCTTTTAGCATAAATGGCGAAAAGTACAAATATTATGGCACTTAAAAGACTCGTACTAAAATAAAAATATGAGTAGCTATTATTTGTTATTGTGTACAACAAAATAGATCTCAATACATCATCTTCGAGAGTGCAAGGATATTGCAAGTCCATGCCATGTAAATCAGCGGCCTTAATTTTGTATGGTGACCTTTGATGAATGTTTGTCATATTCTTGTGTTTTTCATATCCAAGGGCATTGTTACTTGTTTTCTTCTGGGCCTGACGATGATGGGGGAGGCAAAAAAGGGAGGTGATTACCTCGGGCCCATGCAGTGGTGACACTAGGATTTTGGTGATGTGGGGGTGCAAGGGAGGGGAAACGTTGTCTCCTGGAGGAGGGGGGAGTCTACAAATCAGTAACAAGAAGTCGTACCAATTTCTTTGGGGGAAAGTAGGGGAATGCTCCCCCTCCCCCCTTATAGCGTTGCCACTGTGGGCCGCGCCTAGCTAATTGTAACACTTGCCGTTGCAAAAATCCTGCATGGAAATTTTCCCCTGCCCCCACTAGCTATGGCCCTGAGGTGTAGCTAGAGGGTTTTGATTGAGGGGGTGTAGGCCTGGTTTTTGCCGACAAAATATCGCCTTTGGTAAGATGATGTGCCATGCACCCTTAGCATGCGTATGATGGTGTGGGGTCCAGGTACCCTAATAAGCCCTGGTAGAGGTCCAGGGAGTGAAGGATGTCGTTGACCTTTTTTGTAGTGCATAATGCATTTTTTACTTTATAGTAACACCTGTCACATAATTTGTTATGTGTTACACATTTTGTTTTGTACGAGAGGTTTGTAAATGTTGGTGATTTTATTGTCAGGATACAATTGACATAAAGATATCAATATGAACAAGGTGCATGTGAAGCATAATTTGTATGCACCATCCCTGTAGAGAGTTATACCAATTGTGCTTTCAACATGTGATGGGTGTTACAGTGGCTATTCCCCAATTTATATAATCAGAAGTTCTAGGAACAATTTAAATCCTAAACACAAGGTTTTAAAGACTAGAACTTTATAGTAATGTGCTGATCTTTTTCAATCTTAGATTTTGAGTGTCATTTACTTTGCTGGTATTATATACTGCATTTTGTACAATGTATGTCACACACGTCACACAATTTGTGGCGGGTGTGACATGTTTTATTTTACCATATACTAGGAAATAAAAGATATTTGATAAATACATATATATATATATATATATATATATATGTATATGTATATATATATATATATATATATATATATATATATATATATATATATATATATATTCTATATATATATATATATATATATATATATATATATATATCTCTATATATATATATATATCTCTATATATATATATATATATATATATATATATATATATATATATATATATATATATATATATATATATATATATATATATATATATATATATATATATATATTATATATATATATATATATATATATATATATATATATATATATATATATATATATATATATATATATATATATATATATATATATATATATATATATATATATACACATATATATATTATATGAATATATATATATATATATATATATATATATATTATATATATATATATATATATATATATATATATATATATATATATATATATATATATATATATATATATATATATATATATATATATATATATATATATATATATATATATATATATATATATATATATATATATATATATATATATATATATATATATATATATATATAAAATATATATATATATATATAATATATATATATATATATATATATATATATATATACATATATATATATATATATATACATATATATATACATATATATATATATATATATATATATATATATATATATATATATATATATATATATATATATATATATATATATATATATATATATATTGAATGTGTTTCATACTTTTCCTGGTTCATATATATATATATGTATGTATATATATATATATATATATATATATACACATTACATATGCACATTGTATGAACCAGGAAAAGCAATTACATACTTTAAACACTGAAACACATTCAATCTAAAAAGTATCTGTGGTAAATATTTGCTCATAACATCCTCATGAATGGAAGGTTAATCTTAAAGGTACTCAAACAATTAATTTTTGGCCTGAAAGAAACTGAAAACAATGATCTGGCCTTGAAAGAAATCAGTCAAAATAATCTACAAGTGTTTAGAACTTGGGGATGAATCTGGGTGGGCCTAGGATTTCTGAAGAAGATGACGTTGGGTACGAGGGTTGGGTACAATTATTCCAGGCATGTTGGAATTGCAACGGGGCGGAGGTTATGCGCTCGACAGAGTGCTGATATTTTAGTTATATCTAGTTTTAAATCTAGTTATATGTTTTTACTTTTCATTACAGAAAAGTACAGAATCGCTTAGTCCGCCGTTGGCACTATCAGGTAAGCTGATATACAGTTTCATATATAGATATATATGTGATTTTCAGAGACTGAAAATTAGAACAGAAAATCAAATTTTAAGGCTGTTCTCTCTATCCCAACTTTACATACACTAAGACGGAGCTGGAAGAAATCTACGGGTCCATCAGTTATAACCGCGGGATAATTGGAAATTCGTGGGAAGAAAAGAAAATCATTAAAACTGTTTAAATAAAAAAATTAAAAAAATGTATTTCTTGAGTAAACAACAGTATATGTGGAAAATATGGGCTTTAAAAAGACATATAAAGATGTATTTACTACATTAATGTTATTTCTGTTATGATTTTTGACACCTTTATTTAGAACCGTGGGAAATTTTATAATTAATTCCAACTCTGCCGCATTAAAGGGCATCACACACCGAACGTGACGCGGCGAGCAATTGTTTAGATTATCAGACAGGAAACAAATATTATAAGATGCTTTGACTTTTTGCTGATGCACGATAGAGTTTACAATCGACAACGTTCATATTACCTATCTTAGAATTGGTGACACCCACCTCACTCACTCACCTCCTTATTGGTTCCCCCCAACCCATCTGTAACAATTGCCACTGCATCCTCACTATCCATCACGTTCTCCTTGCCTGCCCCCTGTACAACCTTCCCAGAACATCCCTCACTCCCCACAACTCAATTGCTGAGTTCTTCCAGAAAAATCCTCTGGATAAAATTATCTCCTTCCTTCATCGTGCTTCCCTCTACGACCATATTTGATTCTCCTCTTCCACCCCCTCTCTCCTTTGTTTTTGTTTCAACCATGCACCTCCTCTCTCGATCACAGCTTTCTGACTTTTGTTCTTGAATTTCTCTCATTTTCCCCCTGGTTTCTTTCCTTCCTAACTCCAAAATGATCTGACCTCTCAGGCACATTTTGATCCTCGTTGTCGTGGTGCCGTTAAGACCTCATCAAACAAACAAACAAACAATTGAGGCTTTCTGATGATACTGGGAAATATGCTAGCAATGCCGTTATATTCAAACTTATTTTTACACCTTTATTCAGAACCGTGGGAAATTTTATAATTAATTCCAAGTCCGCCACATGAAAGACTGTCACACACCAAACGCGACGCGGCGAGTGATTTTCTGTCGCGACGCAAATTTTGCTTTAGTGCTTCAATTGGTAGAGCTTCTCAGCCTGTACGCTGTGCGTTCGTTTCCCGGCTGGGTCATGCCAAAGACTTTAAAAATGGACGTGCTGCCCTCTAGATTGGTGCTCAGCCGTAGGGAGCTGAGCAGAGTATGCCGCACTCGAAATTAGCATAAACCTGCTAGCCTGGGGCAAGTTGATTGGCTGGTACAATTTCAATTATTCAAGCCTATCGGGCTAGTGCTATAATCAGTCAAGCATGCTTATGTGAGACATGGAGAAATGGGCTTGTGGAAAGTTCACTTGGGCTAGTGAAATGTGAAGTGCAAAAGCCCGATGGGCTAGTGATAAGCCCTGAGGGTATATCTGATCAGTACTGACAGCTGCGCTGTATTGGCTACATGGTTGAGAAAAGTCCCTGAGGAGAAAGTTGTCAGCTTGTGAGACGACTTGAAAAAAGTTATGATCGCTTTGAGTGCGGTTGTAGCAATAAACTGAAGTAGTAGTAGTAGTTAGTAGTATTAATATTGTTGTGGTTGTGTTGTTGTTGTTGTTATTATTAATATTGTTATTATTATTTTTTCATCCTCTCTCACAAACTAATCCTTTGAACTAATCCTGTAATTATTTTCAGTTTTGGCAGATGACACGCTCATCCCTATTCCAGTCACTGATTTAACAACTGTGGTGAAGCCAGCCGAACTAGATCATTTAAAAACAAGAAACATCAAGGAACCATGTAAGTCCACTAAACACAGGTGGGAGTCTTCCGCTTTTTACCCAAAATGCATCATAATCTAAATTTTTTTCTCCTTCTTTTTTGATACCTGGTAGAAATAATGGATACAGCTACAATCTTGGATGAAATTGTTGTTGCACTTTTCCTCTTTGAACCCATTTCAATGTTGGTTCAAACAAAAGTGTCCCAGGATGGTCCTTTTTCACTCCCAAATTGAAACAGGGTACAAAGGGGCTTAATAATATAAGAATGCGACAACTAATTTTGTCCAATTCACAAAAATGTTTGTTAAACTATTGTCAATATTACATAAGCACTGATTACAACTGATAAGAACGAAGATATTTCATGTTTTGAAGAAATTCCTGTTTAGAAATGACCAGCAAGGCTTCATTAAAGAGAAAAGTATGCACATTATACTTGTATTCAAACTATTCAAACTTGTATTCAAGTGATAATGAGATTGATTAATAGTCTCTTGCTCTGTCCATGAGCAAGACTTGTATACTGCTTGCCATAGTTCATTTAGCTGTTAAAAGGTGGGCAGTGGACCTGTGATGGACTGGTGTTCTGTCCAGAGATTGATTCTTATCTGCTTGCCCCACAGAAACCAGGGGCCTGGGAAACAAGGGATTGCCCGGAAAACCAGGGATGTCCCGGGAAACCAGGATTGTCCCAGGAAACCAGGGATTTTCTGGGAAACCAGGATTGTCCCAGGAAACCAGGGATGGCTTGGGTAACCAGGGATGGCTTGGGTAACTAGGGATGGCTTGGGTAACCAGGGATGGCCCGGGTAACCAGGGATGGCCTGGGGGTAACCAGGTATGACCCAGGTAAGCAGGGATGGCCTGGTTAACCAGGGATGGCCCAGGTAACTAGGGATGGCCTGGGTAACCAGGGATGGCCCATGTAACCAGGAATGGCCTGGTTAACCAGGGATGGCCTGGGTAACCAGGGATGGCCAGGGTAACCAGGGATGGCCGGGGTAAACAGGGATGGCCCGGGTAACCAGGGATGGCCTGGGTTAGCAGGGATGGCCCGGGTAACCAGGGATGGTCCGGGTAAGCAGGGAAGGCCCAGGACTTTGACATTTATCGTGAGGTACCTGTAATTTTAAAGGAATAGTTCAGTGGTCATGCAAGTTCATCTTATATTAATGAGGACTTTAAAAGAAACAAAATGCTGAAGAAAGCATTCACAAATCTGATTCCGTTAAGGAGATATTTAATTTTCAAGTTTGGTATCATTTGTGTAGAAATGACTAAAACAGACTAGTTGTGATGTCATAGTTTCAGATTCCTCAGTCTTTATGTATTCTATTATATTTTGTGGCTTAAAAGCCATGGGATATGTCAAAAAAGTAGTAAAAGTGATTCTAGGAAGGGTATTTATAATATACCACCTGAAGAAAGTTTAAGGGAAAATAATTTAAATAGTGAAAACATTAATCAAGTTTCTTTAAAATACATAAGGAATGTGGGACTTTGAGGAATCTGAGGCTGTGACATCACAAATAGTCTGATTTCAGTTATTTCTACAGAAATGATACCAAACTTTAAACTTAAATCTCCTTAACGGAATAAGAATTTTGAACACTTTTTGTTTCTTTTGAAGTCCTCTTTCATATAAGATGAACATGCTTGACCACTGAACTAATCCTTTCAAAGTTGTCTTGTTTTTAATCCATGTATCCTGCATTCCCACACTGTGCATGGTAAACAACAGCAATGCTGTTATTCTGCTACTTTTTGTTTTCAGTGCTGAATGATCGTGACCTGGGACTACTCAGGAACCGTCGCAAACTAAGTGAGTACATTTAAGGTCCAAGGTTCAAATCCCAGTAGGTCTTCATTCACCGGTGCTTCAGAACTGGTTTATCAAACAGCCGTGTACATCTGTATGTAACATTAGTTTTTGAGACAGTGATTTAAAATACCTGCTGGGGCTATCATGATATGGATAAATCAAATATTGATTATAGTTGAAACAAAAATATTGTGGTATTTTACCGTATTGCGATATATATGATTATTAATTTTCAAAATCTGCATGAGTGTGCAGCGCAGATCTTAAGGAATGGAAGCAGCACAATAATCCAAATTCACTGCAAAATGTTCAGTTAAAATCTAGGATATTTGGAACAATACATATGGAAATAATATTTGTTGCTAAGTCTCGTACAGTATCAATGAAATGCACAAAAACTCCAAGATGTCACTTCTGTTTGGTTAACAACCAAGTTTTCCACGGCTGTGATAACCAAATTGTGTGATAATACAAAGAGAACCTGAGCAACAATGAAAACATGTATTAAATCCAGTCACTTCAACAGAAATTTTATAGAATTTTAGGTGTAAACACCTTCTCCATAAAGGCTTTTGAACACTTTTTCACTGATGTTTTGCTTTTATTGCCCTTTATCATATTCTTAGTTCACTAAGCTATTCCTTGTACCAGCTGCTACTTCTTACTAATTTTAACACTCTCTTGCTCCCATGGATTCAAGCAGTTAAATCCACAATACCATCCCTCAATGTCAGCTTTGCTTCTCAACAAAATGTCATCTGGCTGTCAGTCATCATCCGAACACAAAATTTATGCTAAAAGGCCTTTATCTCTGCTGCATCTCTTAATTCTTTTAAACTTCTTTTAAAAATTCATTTATTCATCAATAAATTTAACTTTTATGCGTTATTGTTGTGATCGTGTCCAAGGTCTTAGCAAAAATCACTCTAATAATCTATGCTTATACTTATAAATCCTGTTAATCATAAATCTTATTCCTGTATAGTTTTTTTTTTTTTTTTTTTTTTGAGTGGGCAGAGAGGATTTCTACAGAAGCGTATTGTTGCCAGGAAAATAAATTACAAAAAGTATTTTCATAATTTCACAAATATTTTTGCAACTTCAAAAAGTTGCCTCAAAACTTTTGTAATTTCGAAAAGTTTTTGGTCAACTGTCCGAAATTACGAAAAGAAATTTGTCAACTTTTCGAAATAACGAAAAACTTTGAGTCAACTTTTTAAAATTACATCAATATTTTCGATCTTTTTTTTTGCTTTTCTTGGGAACAAAATAACAAAAAAATTCCTGGCAACAATCCTTTCTGTAGATTTGAATGAATTTTCAAGCAGTTTAGCTACTGTTGCTTCTACATGTCCATATATGGACATTTCAACAGACCCCCTCAGATTATATATTTATGCTAGAAACTCTTATTTCCATGCAGTACTTGCGCCCAAAGAGCTGGTCATTGATTTGGATCATAACAAGTATAAATGTGAAGTGCCTGGATGTACCAAAGCATTCCGTAAGCCCACCCTTCTGGAGTACCACAAGAAGTATTACCACATCGCCAAGAGCCAAACTACCAACGCAGCAAGCAAAGTCCTGAGCAGAACAAAAAAGAGACTTTCCACAAGTATGATTTTCAAGATTCTTGGTTTTTCGAAATTTCCTGTAATATTGGTATGAAAAATTCTTCCTTGTTGGTGTTGTGGATGATGTCATGGCTAGACGAGCCTGTACCCAACAAAGCAAATTCCCCTGGCCTGCAAGACAAATCCCTGCAGGGCAAGATGATTTCCAGGGCCGGTGACAAAAATCTTCTCCTGACTAGCCAAATACCTGCCAGCAAGATACATACCACCCCTAAAGAAATGTCCCCCGCCTAGTAAGAACTAACCCCTCCCTACAAGACAGGGCCTTAGATGAATATACTATTGTGTGCAAACAAATAAGAATCATGACTTTTGTGGAATTAAACAAAATCTCAGCTATCATGTAATAGACCTTAATTATCACCACATAAAATGTGTTTAATATTTTGCATAACATTTTTGATGAAAATAATAATTGCAACTTTTTCTATTTGTACTTATCTTCACACAGCATCAGTGTCTCCTTCGAAAGTAGGTCACCAACAACGCTTGTCAGCCCCTGGACGATTAGCCTCCACTCCTACTACACCCCTTCGGCGATTGGCCTCCCCTTCCTCACTCCCGGGGCGATTAGCCTCACCTCCTCCACCCCAAAGATCATCAGGGAGGATGCGATCTCCACTCTCCCCGAAAGAATCCAAATTTCCATCTGTCAAGAAAGAACCTTTGTCACCCCCTTTATCACCTCCAGCAGTGTCTATAAAGAGTCATGAAAAATCCTTGAGGGTGAGGCATCAGAGTGCTCCAGAGAAAAGCATGCCACCTCCATTTTCTCCAAAAGTTATCTCAAGAAGGAGAGGATCTGCATCCTCTCCAGAAACTTCCAAGGGACATTTTGAACGGTTCAAAGGGGAGCATAGATATCCATCAGTCCGTCGGGCTGACACCCCTGGGAGGAGACAAGTTGATGGTAGCAGCAAGGATGCAAGAAATAGGGAGAAAAAGGAGCTCACCCCAGGGAGGAAGGGGGTAAGTTTGCCCCCGAAATCAGATACTGTAAAAAAAGATGATGTCGTCAAACAAGGGGATGTCGTTCAAAGGAAGGAAGGTACTCCAGTAAGAGTAGATGTTCCAAGAAAAAGACCCTAGTATGAGGACAAGTGTTGCACCACCACCGAAGAGGGATGTCAGTGGTAAGAAAGTAGAAGAAGGAGAATCTGCCTCAAAGGAAGCTGATGTTTCTTCTAAGACGGTGTCTCTTAGTAAGACCTCAGTGTCCAAACCAGTTGGGCAAATAACTGAGGGGAGCAAAGTGATTGGAACTTTGACTGTAAAAGAAAACCATGAGAAAATTGTTGAAGGTACAGGGGGTGAGATTAAGCCAAGACAGGAAGAAGTGAAGTTGGAGATTCCGGGAGCAATCGAGATGAAAGTGGCTCAGTTTACGACAGAGGAGGAAGAGAAAGTCAAGCAGAAACGAACAAAACACAAGAAAAGTCGCGACAAGAAACGGAGGAAGAAGAAGAAGTCGAAGGAGAGGAATCGCGAGAGGAAGGCAAAGGGGAAGACGGGAGAAGGACAGGTGGAATTCAGTTCGGATACAGACGGCAATGAGAGCGTGGACGATTTGGCAAAGCAAGGTACAGAGTTTTTGAAAACATTTTTATGTATCATCTCTAAGATCAGAAGCAACTAAATTTGTGTGCTGAATCCATTCATTTTCATCAAAAAAAATGTATAAATTACTACCACCGTTGTAACATAGAACTCTTTACCGTAGTATTACCAATACTGTTTCAAAGCTATGTTCTTATTACCCAAACTGCAACGTTATTACAACGATTTCCTTGCATACTTTGTCATTTCCTGAGCGTGTACGTTTTCTAAAAGATTGTAACCATATATGTCATAAAATGAAATAAATTTTGTAAACTTTAATAGAATGAGGACTTACAAGTGTCAATTTGACGATGATTTTGATGACGCTTTTTGCTGTTTTGATGGTTACTTCAATGATTTAGATTTACTCATGAAAGAAATTTCCCACAGTTCTAAATAAAGGTGTCGAAAATCTTCCCACCAAAAATAGTGACAGAAATAACATTAATGTTATATTTAGTAGTAAATACATCTTTATATGCTTCCCTCTTTCGCAATTTAATGTTCTATTCATCGCACAATTACACGTGGGAGGTTCTTAAAGCACATATATTGTTGCTTACTTAAGAAATTTAAAAAAAGATATATTTTTTTTAAATGGAAACAAAATTCTTCCTGCGAATGCCCGTTTTTACTGCGGTTATAACGGCTGGAACCGTAGAGTTTTTCCAGGTCTGCTTTCAAGCTATCTATTTAAAGTATTTGACCTCTTACCTGTCCAAAGTATTTGACCTCTTACCTATCCAAAGTATTTGATCTCTTACCTATCCAAAGTATTTGACCTCTTAGCTATCCAGAGTATTTGACCTCTTACCTATCCAAAGTATTTGACCTCTTACCTATCCAAAGTATTTGACCTCTTACCTATCCAAAGTATTTGACCTCTTACATATCCAAAGTATTTGACCTCTTACCTCCTCCTCCGGAAACTCTTTTCTCCCACCCTCTGCAGGAAAAGTGTTCTTTTCTTCTGGATACCCAGCCATGTTGGCATCCCTGGCAATGACAGGGCTGATACAGCCGCTAAGCTTGCCCTTAACCTCCTCCCTTCCCCTTTTCCCAAAACCCTCTCTGACATCAAACCGCTTATCGCTTCTCTTGTTCGTGACCGCTGGCAAACCTTATGGAACTTCCAAATTGATAACAAACTCCATGTTATCCAGCCCACAATCCCGATCAAATCCACCATCAACAACCTTTCTCAGACGACAACGCTCATATTACCCGTCCTTAGAATTGGTCACACCCACCTCACTCACTCCCACCTCCTTATTGGTTCCCCCAACCCCTCTGTAACAATTGCCACTGCATCCTTACAATCCAACACGTTCTCCTTGCTTGCCCCTGTACAACCTTCAAAATAATATCCTTCCTTCAGCATGCATCCCTCTACAGCCATATTTAATCCTCCTCTTCCACCCCTCTCTACTCTGTTTTTAGTTTTACCCATGCACCTCCAAAGCTTTTTGTTCTTGACCTTCTTCCATAACCAAAATCTGACCTCTCAGGCACAATGACCTTCGTTGTCAAGACCTCATCAAACAAACAAACAAACAAACTTACCTATCCAAAGTATTTGACCTCTTACATTTTCAAAATTCCTTCCAAAAATTTGACCTCTTTTCGAGGTTCCTTGAAAAAGTATTTGACTTCCTTTCAGGTTCCTTGATAAAGAAAGAAATTGAAGAATTGCCATCTCGCGGGGAGAAACTGTCCAAGTCTAGTAAGAAGAGGGCGGTAGAGGAGGAGGAGATTGTTCGCTGTGTCTGTAAGAACACAGAGGAGGAAGGATTCATGATTCAGGTAGTCTCCCATCCTTCAACTGACTTTATCGAATTGATATGGAGTATTTGCATCATCATGACCCGTGCATTAAATTCACTAAATGCACCACCTTTAGTTTTTGGTTTAGTCCATTTTTACAACAGGTGCCCCCCCCCCCCTCCCTCCTCATCTCTATTCAGCTATTTGTGTGTCTCTTTTAAAAGGAATTTATACGATGTAGCTCTCTTGTCTCAAAAAAACTTAAAATGATGCACACTTGACATGAATTGTAAATTGGCAAGAAAGGAATGTTGGGTTGAAGATAATGTTGCATGAATGAGTGCTAGATGGACGATTTGGTGAGCAAGATCAGGAAGTGAAGGGGAGGCAGTGGCATAGGAAGGGGAGAGCAGGGGGGCAAGCTGCCCCCCGATGTGGTTTTGCTTTCCCAGTTGAGCCATTTCTTTCCAAGTCTTTTTTTAGAAAAACTGGTCAAAATTTTCCGAAAACTAGCCAAAATAACCCCAAAACTGGCCAAAATTTCCCGAAAACGTCAATATTTGCAAAAATTTCAAAAGTAAGAAAATTTGTATCACCTAGTTTCTTGCTGAATTATACCATTGCAAAAGTATCAACCACCAGCTTCCCCTAACACACACACCCCCTTAACACGCATCACCTTCCCCTAACACGCACCACCCCCTTACACACTACCCCCTAACACGCACCACCCCCTAACACGCATCACCTTCCCTTAACGCACACCACCCCCTAACACACACTACCCCCTAACACCCACTACCCCCTAACGCACACCACCCTCTACCACACACCACCCCTTACACGTACCACCCCCTAGCACTCACCACCTTCCTCTAACACACACCACTCCCTAACACGCACCACCTTCCCCTAACACGCATTACCTTCCCCTAACACGCACCACCTTTTCCTAACACGCACCACCTTTCTCTAACACGCACCACCTTCGCCTAAGAAACACCACCTTCCCCTAACACACACCACCTTCCACCACCACTCAAATAGTAATAGTAAAGCAAAGTGGGCGTAAGTGCAGAATGCAATTCATTTTTGAGACTTCAGTTTCAGTCATAGAAGTTACACTTATCAATTTATTACCACTGGGATTAAGACTTCAATGGGGCTGAGACTCCAATGGACTAAGACTCCAGTGGGACTGAAACTCCAGTCAAAAAGGAAGGCAGTTTTAAATGGACAAGACTATCATTACTATGACTGGCATTGAGACTCCTCTCACATGAATAACTCAGTCATAGAAAATGTTTAGTCATCATTATCACTTGGACTGCGACCATGACTCTCAACTGCTGAAATACCCTGTCAATAATGTACACCCACAATTTTTTTCAATTAAAATGTCACTGGGACTGAGTCTTTAAGTTAAAGGGTTTTATAATTCAAATCCCATAGCATTCTGCACTTAGCTGGCATGTGAGACTTCAGTTATGTAGCTGATTGCAGCTATTTTCCAAGCTAATTTCACCTACTTTCTGCATAATTGACAATACTTAGCTATTTTGATGAGAAAATTGATCAATTTCAGCTACTTTTGTAAATCGTCACTCACTTGTCTGACTTTGGCCATTTTGACGTAGCTGATAATGTAGCAACCATAGTGCCCTCTCATGATTTTTGATGAAACCTTTGAAAATAATTGATGTTTTTCCGCCTTTTCTCTTCAATAGTGTGAGTTCTGCTTCTGTTGGCAACACAGTCTTTGTGTTGGCTTGAGTGAAGGAGCGGTCCCAAAGCGATATGTCTGTTACTACTGCCAAGTCACTAAAGGTAAGATACAAAGCGATACGTCTGTTACTACTGCCAAGTCACTAAAGGTAAGATACAAAGCGATACGTCTGTTACTACTGCCAAGTCACTAAAGGTAAGATACAAAGCGATACATCTGTTACTACTGCCAAGTCACTAAAGGTAAGATACAAAGCGATACGTCTCTTACTACTGCCAAGTCACTAAAGGTAAGATGCAAAGCGATACGTCTCTTACTACTGCCAAGTCACTAAAGGTAAGATACAAAGCTATAAGCTCTTACTACTGCCAAGTCACTAAAGGTAAGATACAAAGCGATACGTCTGTTACTACTGCCAAGTCACTAAAGGTAAGATACAAAACGATACGTCTGTTACTACTGCCAAGTCACTAAAGGTAAGATACAAAGCTATAAGCTCTTACTACTGCCAAGTCACTAAAGGTAAGATACAAAGCGATACGTCTCTTACTACTGCCAAGTCACTAAAGGTAAGATGCAAAGCGGTACCTCTGTTACTACTGCCAAGTCACTAAAGGTAAGATACAAAGCGATACGTCTGTTACTACTGCCAAGTCACTAAAGGTAAGATACAAAGCAATAAGCTCTTACTTCTGCCAAGTCACTAAAGGTAAGATACAAAGCGATACGTCTGTTACTACTGCCAAGTCACTAAAGGTAAGATACAAAGCGATACGTCTGTTACTACTGCCAAGTCACTAAAGGTTAGATACAAAGCGATACCTCTCTCACTACTGCTAAGTCACTAAAGGTAAGATACAAAGCGATACGTCTCTTACTACTGCCAAGTCTTTAAAGGTAAGATACAAAGCGATACGTCTGTTACTAAAGGTAAGATGTTACTGAAGACTTATGAGCAGGTTGCAACAACTTGAGATTAATTGTGAGAAAATATGCTATAATTAAAGATTAATGTCGAGGGTAATGTTTATATGCATATCTAATGCACGGGGCAAAGGACTGGCCGGAGTTGAATGACCCGACTTTAGGAGGGCCATTCGGGAGTGCAAAGTCCTTTGAACCGTGCATTAAATACACTTATAAACAGGATGCCAAAGTATTAATCTTTTTATAAAATTTTGTGTTAGATTGTTCAAAATGCATAAAAAACAACAAAAAAGAATGAAAAGCAAAAAACTTTACACATATTTTTTCACTTTTAAGAAATTCACCTGTTGTAAAAATGGACTAAACCAAATACTGAAGGTCATGCATTTAGTGCACAGGTCAAGAAAATGCTAATTGATTAGAGATTTGATAAACACTGGAAATAACACTGTTTCATCAAAGTCTCTCAAAATTTGAGCATTTTACAGCATTTTGAATTTTAAGGCTTTTTTTTATAGAAGATGACAATAGATTAACAAAAATTGAAGAATCTTTTAATTTAATCACTTCACAAAGATTGTTAGGAGAACAGAAGTAGTAATCAAGTTAAATCAGTTTTTTGTTTTTTTTTCTGCCCAAAAAATTTACATTTATGAATGGGAGCTGATGATGTCATTTAACTCCTACGATGACGACATCATTGCCTCAAATAGCATTTTGAAATTGCAGTTACAATCATTGCCTGAATTAGTTTTACACTTGCGAGTATGTATTTGCACAAGCATTCTCAATTTTTCTCAAGCTACTTTGAATTAAAATAATATTTTATGAAATGTGAAAATCCAAACTGAAGATTGTAAATCTTTCTTGATTTTTCAGGTTTTAAACCGCCAGTTCTTGATTCGGAAGAATATTCTTGGCACGAAACAGGAGTCCTTCCCAAATTCTCGTTTGGGAAAATTAAGAAGGAGCCGACCCCCAGAGAGGATGTGATTCGCCTAGCAACCAATAATCTTCTGGGAGATGTCGAAAAGATTGTTGAGATCCTGAATGGCGTTCAACACAAGATTAACATTCTGCAGTGAGTAGTGTGGTGACAGATTTTGAACTAATCCTTTTTCCATTTAGATTAGACTCCCAGAGGTTCAAAACATGACAAAAAGTTTCCAGATTTTTTTTTCTTTTCAAAATTGATTTTCATAACTTTCCTTTTCGTTTTGTATTACTATAAGTTTGGTTTATATGAGTGCTAAGACAATAAACTTTTCAATAAAAAAAGTGAAAATAAAGAAAATATTGACATGCAAATTTGCAAATTTTAGACAAAATTGGGCCAATATTATTAGCTTGTATTTTTTCTTGTGAATAATGATAATGGAGGATTTTTACATACTTAGATTGTTTGTGAAATTTCCTTTCCCAATGGTACCAGTCTAAATTCTTTTTTTTTCTTCTCAAAGCAAAAGATGCAAAAACAATGAAGAAAAAAAACAATTAATAATCACCGCTGTAATTACTTGTGAAAAACAGAGCCGCGCACACGGCCGGGTTTAAACCTGGGGTGTGTACATTGCCAGCTCACACACTATTCCTTACACCAGACTGCTTATGTTTCAGTGCATGGGTTTGTTTTTAAACTTAAATATCGACATAAAGAAAGAAGGGTAGTTGCTCTTTTTGCTTTCAATTAAAAGCACATGATGAAAGCTTTGTCACAATATTTTTGGCGTGTGGTAGGTGTACTGTGATCCAGAGTTATGATTTTTTCAAAAATTGTCTGAAAAATGCTAAAAATCATCCAATTTTGTACAACTTGTGCAAAAAAAAAGATATTGGTGATAAGGGCAGACAAAATCGACTGGAATTGGATACTTTGATGTCTTTGACAGTTGTTCACGGCTTTTCAAGCAAAAGCTAGGTCTGGAAGTATGACTCGTAAGCTTTTGAAAAAAAATCGTTTTTTCATTAAAATTTGTGCATTTTTTTAATTTTCTCTTTTTGAATCTATTTTTTCTCAAAAATCTTCAACATAAACCCTATCAAAAAGTTACATTTTCTGAGAGAAGTATTCGAGTTCTTTCAAATGCTATCAGGATCACTGCTGTGGGCCTATTTGACAAAGCAAAATGATTGTTTGAAAAGTACATGTTCAATTGGTTGTGTCACGACTGCGTGGCTTAAAGCTTGACCCTTAGCATGCGAATAACTAACTACATAGTAAAGCATTCAGTTTACCATGGTTTCTCACACGCTTATGGTTATAATATTAAAGAAATATTTTAGTGGTCAAGAGTTTATTTTCTATGAAAGAGGACTTTAAAAGAAGCAATGTTGTAAAGAAACATTTAAAAATCTTATTTCTTTAAGGAGATATCCAAGTTTAAAAGTCTTGTCTTATCTTTGTAAAAGTGACTGGTGTAGTAAGTCTACTATGGAAGGTTGGCGCCCTTATCCTCACATTTGTAACAATTGTTAATGTATTTTAAAGAAAAAAAATTTAACTTTTTTTCCTATTTCAGTTATTTTCCCTCAAACTTTCTTCAGATGATAAACTTTAATTGTTCCTACAAGATATAGTTTTACTACTTTCCTGACATATCCAATGGTTTTTAAGCCACAAAATATGAAAGAAAACTTTAAAGACTGAGGGTTCTGAGGCTATGGCATCACAAGTCTGATTTCAGTCGTTTTTACACAAATGATAGCAAACTTTAAACTTAAATATCTCCTTAACAGAAGAAATTTTTTGAATGCTTTCTTTACCATTTTGTTTCTTTTGAAGTCCTCTTTCATATAAGATAGACATGCTTGTCCACTGAACTAATCCTTTAACTCTATAGTGTGTGTGTGAGAGTGTGTGTGGGGAGGGGGGTAGGGGAGCATGTGGGGGGAGGGGGGTAAGGGGAGCATAATAGGACAATATTATTGATGAAAAAACATTAAGAGTCTGTGTGATGTCATAGCTTGTATAACATGCACTTTTAAAGAACATACTTTGTTCATGTACCTAATATTTTTATTAAGAGAAACAATGGAAAAATGTATTTTTATAAAGTGGAGGTGATACCCATGTGAGATAATTACATGTCACAGTGATGAACGACACTAAAGGCTGTGAGTTCATTACATGTCGCAATGATAAACGGCACTAAAGGCTGTGAGTTCATTAGATGTTGAATGATGAACGGCACTAAAGGCTGTGAGCTCCTTACATGTTCATTAGATGTCGCGAATGATGAATGGCAAATGATAATACATGTTGTGAATGCGACACTAAAGGCTGTGAGTTCATTAGATGTCGCAATAATGAATGGCTCTAAAGGCTGTGAGTTCGTTAGATGTCGCAAATCATGAATGGCACTAAAGGCTGTGAGATCATTAGATGTCGAATGAAGAACAACACTAAAGGCTGTGAGTTCATTAGATGTATAATGATGAACGGCATTTAAGGCTGTGAGTTCATTAGATGTCGCAATAATGAATGGCTCTAAAGGCTGAGTTCATTAGATGTCGATTGATGAACAACACTAAAGGCTGTGAGTTCATTAGATGTATAATGAGGAACGGCACTAAAGGCTGTGAGTTCATTACATGTCGCGAATTATGAACGGCACTGAAGGCTGTGAGTTACTTACATGTCGCAAATCATGAATTGCACTAAAGGCTGTGAGTTTATTAGATGTCACAAATGATGAACGACACTAAAGGCCTGTATTAGGTACCAAAGAATGTCGCTATCCAAAATCCAACGTGGGAGAAAATAAGGACATAACTATGAGTTAGTGAGTCACACTTACCTGATTCAGCAATGCATTGTTTTTCAGCTTGATAAACTTTGAAGCTCTTTTTCACAATTACAGAGATCCCAATCACCAGGCCCTGGGTATGTGGGCCAAGTACTGGCTTACGAGGGCCAAGAAGCATCCGAGAGTGAGGTCGTCTGCACATTTTAAAACAACCCAAGTCAGCAAGGCACAAAGTACGTCAACAGAAGGCAGTATGGAGGCTCAGTCACTGAGTAAGTAATGGCTTTAATGTTAATGTGACATGCACTGCAATAGAATCAATTACTCATTTGTATGTTCATTTGACATATAGCCAAGGAGCTATATGTTTCTAAAGAGATGGAACTCCCTATACTTGTGATACCCATTGGCCGCCATTTGGGAGATTGTCACATGTTATGGTCACCTGATATGTACCATGCATACACCGCATACACACCTATGTACCAGCTGCGCGTTTTCTTAACAGTTAGTTATTGCGCACACGCACATCTGATTACATCATAAATAAACTTCTTTAAAAGTTTTGATCTAGGCATGCACATGGTAGCACGAGAGGGTCCATGTCATGAGACACGAAGCTGAGAAGTTGAAAATTTTAGGAATGGTAGAGAAAGGATAGGTCTTGACTATCTATGCCTATCCAAACTTGACGAGATTTGTTTAGTAAAAGTTTCATGGGGAACTATTTTACCATGGACCCATACCCAAATTTGAGTGATTTGGTGAGGGTGTATAACACATCTTCACTTCATTTAAAAAAAAAAAAAAAAAAACCTCTGGTGGCCCCCTATTGAAAGTACGCTCATCCGAGAGATATTAGATGGTACTTTTTGGAAAACATCACAAAAGATCCCAAATCTATAATATTCTGGTACAAAAAGGACCCCGAACTTGACTCTTTCATCATAGGCTTCAATGGGGCAAATAATTAGTTCCGTGCTACCACATTTTGTTCCTGACTCATTGTCAGGTGATCAGATCATGTGACATATTTACCAGGAAAAGAATTAAACTTTAAACAGAAAAGTCTTTCCAATTATGTCAAAAGTACAAGTTGAGTCAAATCAAATCTGGAAGAATTTGTAATACATGGAAAAGCTGTGATATATGAAAGAAGAAACTGCTCAAGACCTTTGATGGAATTCTTTTGACTTTTGTCCTCAATTTCGGTCACTGAAAATCATCAGAGCAATTGAAATAGAGGGTAACAAAAAAAAACATATTCAACTAAAAGCAGAACCAAAATGGTGGTGCATGTTAGGGGATGGTGGTGCATGTTAGGGGTAGGGGGTGTTAGGGGTAGGGGGTGCGTCTTAGGGGTAGGGGTGGTGGTGCGTGTTAGAGGGTGGTGGTGCATCTTAGGGGTAGGGGTGGTGGTGCATCTTAGGGGTGGTGGTGCATCTTAGGGGTGGTGGTGCATCTTAGGGGTAGGGGTGGTGGTGCATCTTAGGGGTAGGGGTGGTGGTGCATCTTAGGGGTGGTGGTGTATCTTAGGGGTAGGGGTGGTGGTGCATGTTAGAGGGTGGTGGTGCATCTTAGGGGTTGGGGTGTTGGTGCATGTTAGAGGGTGGTGGTGCGTATTAGGGGTAGGGGTGGTGGTGCGTGTTAGAGGGTGGTAGGGGGTGGTAGGGGTTGATTGATACTTTTGCAATGGTAAAATTCAGGAAGAAACTAGTTGATACAAATCTTCTTACCTTTAAAATTTTGGGAAATATTGCCGTTTTCGGGAAATTTTGGCCAGTTGTCATAAAGGAGCACTAGACTGAAAAGTGAGGGCGCTTGTTTTTGCGAATTTGACAGGTATATCATCCACAAAAGATCAATTAAACTTTACCCTCCATAGCCCACAGACGATGTGACGGCAAAAGTTACTTGAATATTCATATTAACCAGAAATTTGCTATACTGTTGGGTGCTAGATAAGCAGTTTGATTTTCTTGGAGACCCTAAAAGACGCCTTCACTTTTCGGTCAAGTGCTCCTTTAAGCTGATTGTTTTGCAAAATTTGTACCCACTGTCATATCATTAAATATCATGAAATATTTGTTCCAGGATATTTATTATTAAATTACACCCACTATGCAGATCAATAAAAATGTTAACAACATTAGCAATTTGCACAATAATTAACAACATTATCATAGAAAGTATAATACAAAAACAATTGTTCATTTATTCTATCCTATTGGAAGAATTTGTCAGAAAGCCCCACCTACTCATTTATATTCATGTAACCACACCATAAGAACATGCCATCTGTGTACCTCATTTAGCATAAATCTGATGTATCATTCATAGAGTACAGTAAGGTGTTCACATCATTTAGCACTTTCACATTAAGCCACGCCCACCATGCATTTTAATGACATCTGCTGATAACACAGGCATGTACACAAATAAACAAAATTATCATACCCAATATGGCGCAAAATGGACATACAGTTGCTAATTAATCACTTTTTCCAAATTTTCACTTTAAGCCCCTCCCACTTATTAATATGCATGATATCACTACCAAAAACAATAGGGCACATCTACATATCATGGGCTGTGTACCAAATATGACACAAATCCAGTTTACCGTTCTTGAGAAAGTTTTTTTCAGCAAAATTATATTAAGCCCTGCCCACTATGCATAATAATGAAATTCAATGGTTCATGATGAAATAACCTTCCTTACGAGGAATGGTTCATCAATCATTCATGGGTTTTGCACATAGTCCTTCCAAGCATATAATGTATATTTTTTATTTAGGCTCTGCCAAGACTAATCTGATTCGCATCACTGAACAGCAGTTATGTGTCTTGAGCCCAAGATGAATGACCTATTGTGTACAGTGTAACAGTAGTTGGTTGCTAACAAGTGAACTGTGAATAGACTATGAAGATGTTGTCAGTTAAGAAGGTATACATTACCCCTGTGTTGTGTATGGTGTAATAATAGCTGGATGCTAGTCAATGAAGTGTGAAGAGTCTCTCGGGTTGAATGGTGTGGATTACCCCTGATTTTGAGAAAATCAGGGGTGTCGGTTGGAGGGGTCTAAGGGCCAAAAATTCTTAATGTTTACATCATAAACATCTACACACCAGCTAACATATTTATTCCAAATATAAAACAAAACAGACATGCAGTTGTTGAAATATGAACATTTCAAGATTTTTACATTAAGCCCCGCCTACTCATTAATATGCATGATATCACTACCAAAAAGAATAGGGCACATCTTTGTACCATGGTCTATAGCCTATTTTCATGGTGCATAGCCTATTTTTATGGTTTTTAGCCTATTTTTATGGTGTATAGCCTATTTTCATAGTCTATAGCCTATTTTTATGGTTTATAGCCTATTTTCATGGTCTATAGCCTATTTTTATGGTTTATAGCCTATTTTCATGGTCTATAGCCTATTTTTATGGTGTATAGCCTATTTTCATGGTCTATAGCCTATTTTTATGGTTTATAGCCTATTTTTATGGTTTATAGCCTATTTTTATGGTTTATAGCCTATTTTCATGGTCTATAGCTTATTTTCATGGTTTATAGCCTGTTTCCATGCATGGTTTATAGCCTGTTTCCATGCATGGTTTATAGCCTGTTTTCATGGTTTATAGCCTATTTTTATGGTTTATAGCCTATTTTTATGGTTTATAGCCTATTTTTTATGGTTCATAGCCTATTTTCCTGGTTTATTTTTATACAATTAAACTCAAGATGCTGCTTTCTATCTTTGACAGAGGCCATGTGACTTTCATCTCCATATAATTACGTGTATTTTTCTTATATCAAATAATTCATTTACGTTGTCTTGCTTTCTTTCTAAAAGGTGAAGTCCGACCTGGTTCCAGTGCTTCTAACTCCAGCAAGTTGAATACAGTTGATTTCTCCAAAAGATCTAGTGAAGCTAAACTGGATAATTCAACTACTACTCTAGAACTATCAACTGGTATCAGTAAAGACAGCAGAGATTCAACTGGCACTAGCCAAGTCACCACAGACTTGCTTGATGTTAGCAAGGTGAATGGAACTGAAACTAAGGTTGAGAATTCAACTGGTGGTAGTGAGACACATTTAACTGATTCTAGTAAAATACTTTCAATTGGTGCGAGTGAAATACATTCAACTGGTGCGAGTGAAAAAGATTCAGCTGGGGCTAGTGAAAAACAGTCAACTGAGAAAAGTGAGGAGCTTTCAACTGGTGGTAGTGAGAAACATTTAGGTGGTATTACTGAAAAGCATTCTACTGGTACTGACACAGTGGATTCAACTGGCCAAACTGGATCAGACAATCTGTCTAATACAAACGAAGATAGTGATAATCTTTTTGTCCTGGAAACTCCCCAACCTCCAATAGAAAAGGTACAAAAACATGATCATGCAGGTGTTAGTGATACAACAGGTATAAGTGATACAACAGGTGTTAGTGATACTGCAGGTGTTAGTGATACAGCAGGTGTTAGTAAAACAGCAGGTGTTAGTGATACAGCAGGTGTTAGTGATACAGCAGGTGTTAGTGATACAGCAGGTATTAGTGATACAGCAGGTGTTAGTGATACAGCAGGTGTTAGTGATACAGCAGGTGTTAGTGATACAGCAGGTGTTAGTGATACTGCAGGTGTTAGTAATACAGCAGGTGTTATTGATACAGCAGGTGTTAGTGATACAGCAGGTGTTAGTGATACAGCAGGTGTTAGTGATACAGCAGGTGTTAGTGATACAGCAGGTATTAGTGATACAGCAGGTGTTAATAATACAGCAGGTGTTAGTGATACAGCAGGTGTTAATGATACAGCAGGTGTTAGTGATACAGCAGGTGTTAGTGATACAGCAGGTGCTAGTGATACAGCGGGTGTTAGTGATACAGCGGGTGTTAGTGATACAGCAGGTGTTAGTGATATAGCAGGTGTTAGTGATACAACAGTTAATGAATTGAAAGGAGACTGCTCTGTTGAAAAGGACCTGAAAAGTTCCACAAAGTTGACTAAAGCTGATCCACCAACAAGTACACCAAGTGCATCAACAGAAGCCATTGCTTCCAGTATTGATACTGGTACAGGGGAAAGTACTGATTCAAGTACAAGCAGTGTCACCAACAGTGTGGAAAGTGAGGCTGGTATTGAACCAAGTAGCTCCGGTCTCCCGATAAGTATTTCATCAGCAAGAACAAGTACATCAGCAGTAGATCAACAAGTACAGTACAGCACATCAACAGTAAGCACAAACAGTACATTAAATACTCCAACAGTAAATGTATCAAAACTTGAACAGGAGAGCAAAGTATCTCCAGCAGCTTTGAGAGTGGATGAAACAGCGACCAAAAAAGATTTGATAGAGAATGAGACAAAGTCAGATGCAACACTTAGACAAGGGAAAGATACAGGTCAAAGGTCAGATGGAAATGACATCAAGTCAGGTGACACTCGTGGACCAATAACGAAAATTGAAGAGATTTGTAAACCATCGACTTCAAGGATAAATGTGGTAAGTATTTCTCTGCTTATTCATTCGCTGAAAACCGTTTTAGTTTTGCACCAATCAAATCAATTTGTTTGTAAGTAAGAAAACTTGTGTCATCCAGCCAATCAAAGATGGATGACGTCTTAATGGATTAGTTCAGAGGTCAAGCAAGTTTATCTTATATGAAACAAGACACCTCTCTCATATCGACAACGTTCATATTACCCGTCTTAGAATTGGTCACACCCACCTCACTCACTCCCACCTTATTGGCTCCCCCCAACCCCTGTGCAACAATTGCTATTGCACCCTCACAATCCATCACGTTCTTTTTGCTTGCCCCCTGTACAACCTTTCCAGAGCTTCCCTTGCTCCCCACAACTCAATTGCTGAGTTCTTCCAGAAAAACTCTCCGCATGAAATTATCTCCTTCCTTCATCATGCCTCCCTCTACAACCATATTTAATTCTCCTCTTCCATCCCCTCTCTACTTTGTTTTTGTTTCAACCATGCACCTCCCCTCTCAATCACAGCTTTCTGACCTTTTATTCTTGAATTTCTTTTATTCTCCCCCTGTTTCCTTTCCTTCCTACCTGTAGAATGATCTGACCTCTCAGGCACAATTTGACCCTTGTTGTCGTGGTTCCGTTATGCCCTCATCAAACAAACAAACAAACTAGACACTTATTAAAACAAAATGGTGAAGAAACTACTTCAATATCTCGTTAAAGGGATCTTACTTCTTGTGAAAGAGGAACTTAAAAGAAGCACTATGCTGAAGAAAGCATTCACAAATCTTATTTTGTTTGCATGGGATCTAAAACAATACCATTTTCATTTAGCAAAAACCTGAGAATAAATGTTTCAAGACATTTCATTATGATCGAAGTAAGTGCTACTGGCCAATAGTCATTTAGCGTGGTAACTGTATTTGATTTTGGCACTGGAGAGATTGCAGATGTTTTTCAAATAACAGTGATCTCACCAGTATCAATTGTATCCTGAAATATTTCAGTGAAAATTGGTGCTCCTTATTAATAAGGAGATATTCAGGTTTGAAAGTTATGTCATATCTGTGTAGAATTGACTGGTGTAGTAAGTCTACTATGGAAGGTTGGCACACTCATCCTCTTATTCTTAACAATTGTTAATATATTTTAAACAAAAATGTATTTAACTTATTAAATTGTTTCTCATCAAACTTTCTTCAGGTGGAAAGTTATAATCACCCTGACTAAATTCTGTTTTCCTACTTTCCTGACATTGAATGAGTTTTATAAATGATTTTACATCGAAACCTATCTATTTTTGTTCAGCCGGAACAGAAACTGAGTAACTCAGGAGTGAAATCAGTACATTCTCTTTCCGGTGGTCAGGAGCTGACGACGGAACTGGACCAGTCATATCTGCTGCGCCACATAAACACCACCCATCGGCAGGTCACCATGCGAATGAACCTCATTGAAAAGGAGATAGAAGGTACAGTACTCAGCGCACGGTCAGACTCATTGCAGACAACCAATTCTGTAATTAAAGATTAATCTTAAGGTGGAGTGTTTACTTACATGCGTATTTAATGCACAGAGCAAAGGACTTTGGCCGATCATTCGTCGGTGCAAAGTCCTTTGAACTGTGCATTGAATAACGCATATAAAGACGATGCCACAGCATTAATCTGTGTTTATCTCTGTGTTAGATTGTTTAAAATGCATAAAAAACAACAAACATTTGTAATGAAATGTTCCTGTTGTGTAATGGACTAATCCAACTACTCACATTTGTGCATTTAATCAGGAATTAATCCTTACTCTACCACGCGGCGATAGTATCACTGTTTTCAAACCCCCTTTTTCTAAAGATCCATCAGGACTTCACCACAGTCCTATAGGAGTAATTTTGGTATCACTTTAAAGTACTCGGATATTTTTTTCACAAAATGTATCTTTTTTTATAGGGGTCATATTACAGAAATTTGAGAAAAAGTACATTGAAAAAGGTTAAAACTCAAAATTGCTAAAAATAATTTAAAGAATCTTTCATCTTTTTTTCTTTCAAATCTTACAATTATTTCAAGATCACATTTTTGCTTCAAAATCAAACACGCAATTCCTAAGACATGATAGTAATGCTTTCTGGTCTAATTTTTATAATCCCTACCTGCCATCTTTCCTTTCATTTGTTATATAAATAAAGGCATACCCCTTTTATTTAAAACCTTTCCTAAAGGAATTATATTTCACCTCTCCAATTTGAACAACTATGTGGTGCGGAGGAACTTTACGCGGCTAGCACGCGAGTGCTCCAGGTTCGAGTCTCACCATGACCACGGCGTAATAATTTTTCTGCTGCAACTTTTAGGGATCTTTTGACTATAATCATGTTTTTTCATCTTTCCTTTCTTTCTAAAAATTATAGAATAGTATCATTAGAAAGGAAATTTCTAAAGAATCAAAATATGTAACACAAATCTCTGTTTTTAATATTGAGAAGAAGTTACACTTCTGCAAGATTGGCCATTTGTTGACCAAATTTAGCTGAAAGTTGCTTAATTTGCATATTTTTGTTTAATATTTCCTAATTTGGCTTCCATTACTCTAAAGATAAATATCTTACCTTTTATTCCAACCAAACTTGTAATGAAAAGAATGTTGTCAAAAATGCATATGAAAAAAAGTTACAAAAATTGGGCTGGCTTTTTTCAAACCCTGGTAGAGTAAGGGTTAAAGGAACAAAATGGTGTGAAAAAATCAGTTTATGTTTTATTCCGTTTAGAAATCAACATTCAAATTATTCCTTTTCAAAGATATTTTATGTTGCGGAATTTTGTATTGCTCTCTTTTCTCAAAACTGCTAATAAACTATTTATTAAAGGGAAATCTTATGTCTTGCTTGACCCATCACCAGTAAATCTTTGACCTAGTGGCTTGTCGGTGAGTGAGCTTGGGGCATGTATCAATATTTTGAAATTGACCAATATCGATATGGTCGATATTGAGTTCCAGGGTCATATCGATCGATGTATCAATGTTATGTTTTTTAATGATTATACTCATTGCATGGACTACTAATAAGGTGATACAGTGACTTATAGGTAGAATGATAAACAGGCGTGGATACAACAAAGGTGATACAGTGACTTTTAGGTAGACTGATAAACAGGCATGGACTACTTATAAGGTGATACAGTGGCTTATAGGTAATCTGATAAACAGGCATGGATACAACAAAGGTGGTACAGTGACTTATAGGTAGACTGATAAACAGGCATGGATACAACAAAGGTGATACAGTGACTTATAGGTAGACTGATAAACAGGCATGGATACAACAAAGGTGAAACAGTGACTTATAGGTAGACTGATAAACAGGCATGGATACAACAAAGGTGAAACAGTGACATATAGGTAGACTGATAAACAGGCATGGATACAACAAAGGTGATACAGTGACTTATAGGTAGACTGATAAACAGGCATGGATACAACAAAGGTGATACAGTGACCTATAGGTAGACTGATAAACAGGCATGGATACAACAAAGGTGATACAGTGACTTATAGGTAGACTGATAAACAGGCGTGGATACAACAAAGGTGATACAGTGACTTATAGGTAGACTGATAAACAGGCATGGATACAACAAAGGTGATACAGTGACTTATAGGTAGACTGATAAACAGGCGTGGATACAACAAAGGTGATACAGGGACTTATAGGTAGACTGATAAACAGGCATGGATACAACAAAGGTGATACAGTGCCTTATAGGTAGAATGATAAACAGGCGTGGATACAACAAAGGTGATGCAGTGACTTATAGGTAGACTGATAAACAGGCATGGACTACTAATAAGGTGATACAGTGACTTATAGGTAGACTGATAAACAGGCATGGATACAACAAAGGTGATACAGTGACTTATAGGTAGACTGATAAACAGGCGTGGATACAACAAAGGTGATACAGTAACTTATAGGTAGACTGATAAACAGGCGTGGATACAACAAAGGTGATACAGTGACTTATAGGTAGACTGATAAACAGGCATGGATACAACAAAGGTGATACAGTGACTTATAGGTAGACTGATAAACAGGCATGGACTACTAATAAGGTGATACAGTGACTTATAGGTAGACTGATAAACAGGCATGGATACAACAAAGGTGATACAGTGACTTATAGGTAGACTGATAAACAGGCATGGATACAACAAAGGTGATACAGTGACTTATAGGTAGACTGATAAACAGGCATGGATACAACAAAGGTGATACAGTGACTTATAGGTAGACTGATAAACAGGCATGGATACAACAAAGGTGATACAGTGACTTATAGGTAGACTGATAAACAGGCATGGATACAACAAAGGTGATACAGTGACTTATAGGTAGACTGATAAACAGGCATGGATACAACAAAGGTGATACAGTGACTTATAGGTAGACTGATAAACAGGCGTGGATACAACAAAGGTAATACAGTGACTTATAGGTAGAATGATAAACAGGCATGGATACAACAAAGGTGATACAGTGACTTATAGGTAGACTGATAAACAGGCATGGATACAACAAAGGTGATACAGTGACTTATAGGTAGAATGATAAACAGGCATGGATACAACAAAGGTGATACGGTGACTTATAGGTAGAATGATAAACAGGCGTGGATACAACAAAGGTGATACAGTGACTTTTAGGTAGACTGATAAACAGGCATGGATACAACAAAGGTGATACAGTGACTTATAGGTAGACTGATAAACAGGCATGGATACAACAAAGGTGATACAGTGACTTATAGGTAGACTGATAAACAGGCATGGATACAACAAAGGTGATACAGTGACTTATAGGTAGACTGATAAACAGGCGTGGATACAACAAAGGTGATACAGTGACCTATAGGTAGACTGATAAACAGGCGTGGATACAACAAAGGTGATACAGTAACTTATAGGTAGACTGATAAACAGGCGTGGATACAACAAAGGTGATACAGTGACCTATAGGTAGACTGATAAACAGGCATGGATACAACAAAGGTGATACAGTGACTTATAGGTAGACTGATAAACAGGCGTGGATACAACAAAGGTGATACAGTGACCTATAGGTAGACTGATAAACAGGCATGGATACAACAAAGGTGATACAGTGACTTATAGGTAGAATGATAAACAGGCGTGGATACAACAAAGGTGATACAGTGACTTATAGGTAGACTGATAAACAGGCATGGACTACTAATAAGGTGATACAGTGACTTATAGGTAAACTGATAAACAGGCATGGATACAACAAAGGTGTTACAGTGACTTATAGGTAGACTGATAAACAGGCGTGGATACAACAAAGGTGATACAGTGACCTATAGGTAGACTGATAAACAGGCATGGATACAACAAAGGTGATACAGTGACTTATAGGTAGACTGATAAACAGGCGTGGATACAACAAAGGTGATACAGTGACTTATAGGTAAATTGATAAACAGGCATGGATACAACAAAAACAATTCAAGATATTATGCTGAGATCTATTTTTTCAATGATTCTGTGCTTGATTTTTTGAGAAATTGAAAGAACATTTGTTAAGCATAGTGGGTGTTTATCAGAAAATGTATTTATATATTTTGCAATGATTGATGTTAATTTGTACAATTATTATTCGTATATGGCTTTTTTTAGTACTGAGACGAGATTACCTTGCACAGAACAGTAACTATGCTTTTACGTATGATGTCATATAATTTGCATATCGATATTTGATAATATTGATATTTCGATGATATTAATATTTTTCAGGCGATATATCAATATTGCATAATGATCAATATCACCAAAGCTTATCGGTGAGTGTGGAAATATTTCGACCAGTCAGACACATTTTAACCAATCAGAAACATTTTAATTAATCAGAAACATTTCCACCAATCAAAAACATTTCAACCAATCAGAAACATTTTGACCAATCAGAAACATTTTGACCAATCAGAAACATTTCGACAAGTCAGAAACATTTCGACCAATCAGAAACATTTCGACCAATCAGAAACATTTCGACCATTCAGAAACATTTCGACCAGTCAGAAACATTTCCACCAATCAGAAACATTTCCACCAATCAGAAACATTTCCACCAATCAGAAACATTTCGACCAATCAGAAACTTTAGATTGCATTGTATCTCCAGGTTAATTTGATACCTAGCCATTAGCTGTTTTTTTGTTTTCCATTTCTCTTTGTTCTAGCCCTTGAACAGTTCTACTCGGGCACCTCCCCCGACTGGAAAAAGACAATAAAAGATCCCAATGCAATGAAGAAGAAAGTACGAATGCTTTTAGGAGACATTGATAAGATCACCCGAATAGCATCTGGCTGATGCTCCAGCGTCGGGTTCGTCCGCTTCAGTGACCCGCTGGGCCGCACAACGGGATCATGCTGCATATATTTTTGACTTGGCACACTTGTTGTGGGTTGATTAACCCTTACTCCACCAGCACTTTTGGTTCCGATGTGATAGCATCAGGAACCATGATGGCGTGTGTATGTATTGTGTGTGTGCATATGTGTGGGTGTATGTATATGCATGTGTGTATGGGTGCATGTATGTATGTGTGTGTGTGACGGCTAGCTCATAAACGCGATATCTCAAAAACAGTAAATTGGATGCATGTCATATGTGGTACACATATAGCCCATGGTCCGTAGATGTGCCTATTGCTTTAGATGGTGATGTCATGTAAATTGATGAGTAGGCGGGGCTTAATGTAAATATATCTTGAAATGTTTATATTTTAACATCACTTGTCTGTTTTGTTTTATATATGGTGTAATTATGATGTTAATTGGTGTGTACATGCTCATGATGTAAAAACGTTGAATTTCATTAATATGCATAGTGGGCGGGGCTTAATATGATTTTGGTGAAAACAACTTGTAAACACAGTATCTCAAGAATGATAATCTTTATTTATGTCATGTTTGGTACACAGAAAGCCCATAGTCTGTAGATGTGCCCTATTGTTTTGGTGGTGATATCATGCATACTAATAAGTGGGCGGGGCTTAAAGTGATAAATGAGCAACTGTATATCCATTTTGCATTATATTGGGCATGATGTACATGCTTATGTTATCAGCAGATGTCATTAATATGCATGGTGGGTGTGGCTTAATGTGAAAGTGCTAAATGATATAAACACCATACTGTCTATCATGAACAATATATCAGATTTATGCTATATCAGGTACACATATAGTTAATGGTCTGTACATATGTTCTAAATCCTGGTAGTGATATCATGAATATTAATGAGTAGGCGGGGCTTACTGACAAATTCTTGAAATAGAATAAATAAGCAACTAGTTTTGCATCATACTTGGTATGATAATGTTGTTAATTATTGTGCAAATGCTAATGTTGTCAACATATTTATTGATCTGCATGGTGGGTGTGGCTTAGGACTAAATATCATGAAACAATTATTTCATGATATACAATAACATGACAGTTAATATAAATTTTGCAAATCAATCAGCTTGTGAAAAAAAAAAGCATCAGTACCACAAAACCTTTTGGTTCTGGTTTGAAAACGCGCTTGGGAGGCGGAGTCAAAGATGGGGCACCCAAAAAGTGTTAATAATGCCTCTTATAATCTTAAACAAAACTGTTAATTGTGACACATTACTGAATTTTCTCTGTATTATGTAATGTAATGTAGTTATTTAGGCCTTGTCTCCACTTGCCCCTGCTTCCACTTCCCTCACTGACCCCCCCCCCCCCCACCTCAACTTGGTAAAGTAAAAACATTTTATATGACTAAATGTGAATATTCCTTTTCAGAGAATTTCCTGGCTGAGCATTGCATCAACACTAAAGCTGGTTCGCGTGCATTTTCTGTTGCATATATAATATATTCAGATCTTAAGAATTCTGTAAGAATTAAGTGACCTTTATTTTACAAAAAGGAAAATGACAATGTTTTGCTGTAAATAAATCCAAAGAAGCATTTGTAAGCAGATTGTTTTCATATGATTGTATAGTGTACATTTTGTTTTCTTTCTTATTTCTGCAATAAATGTGTTTCTTTCATAGATTCATTAGATTGTTTTATTTAAAGGAGCTGGTGTCCCAAAAGTGAGTCGATTTTTCTGGAGTCTCATGATATTAAAGTGAACCTTTCTTACACCTAGAGGTAAGGAATATTGTAATCGCTATCAAATCCCGACCCGTGTACCCAAAATTTGTGTGTTTCCCAATAACTTCTGAAATTGTTCGCGATGGGAGAGTATTTCTGTATCCAACAACAGTAAATAACCGTGTGGTACAACTTCTACTGGTTAAAATCTACATAAAATGGCACAAAGCTAACACCTTTGCTTTTTGGCATTAGCTCTGATGAACAAATTCATTTTGATCTTTCTTAAAGACAATATATATTTTGTTTTAAACAAAATCGAGCTGTTAATTGCAAACTTCCTTTTTATATTTTGCTCCTAAACATTCTGAATGGTCGGTCACAATTTTCTTGATGATCTTAGGGGTGCTTGGGTACAGTACCGTCGATAAGAGGGGTAGCCTGGGTTCCTGTTTCCCCCACATCGTGGGAGAGGGGCTTCCCCAAGCCTGCTGTCTCATGGAGTATAGAAATGAAGGAAATTGTTTAAAACAAATCTTACATCTAACAGTCTGTGTAACAAACTGGCTTATCAAAGGCTCAAAAGAAGGAGAAAGCTGGCCTCAGCGCCAGTCATCCATGATATCACCTGCAGTAGCACTCCCCAACAACTCAGCCGAAGCTACGGCCTATCCTTCTTGCCCTCAGTCTGTGAGTGCTTTCCCCTCAACAATGCTTAGCAAGCCCTCAATCTACCCACTTCCCCAAAACCTCTCATTGTTTTTATGTCCATCACCACTGGCAAACCAATTGTCACACCCGCCTCAGAATAGTCCATACCCACTTCTCGTTCCCAATTCCTTGACGGCTTCCAACCACACTGCAATAAGTAACAAGAGCCTCTCACTGCTGTTATAACAATGGTTTATATTTAACCGATTTTTAATTCTTTGCCACTAGGATATTTCTAATAGATCTTTAAGTATATTGCCTCTACACGTCCATATCCCTTTAAGCACGAGAAGTTAATCTGTTTCTTGTCAATTATTTATATCCATATGTATGCATATGCTACCAACTGAAGGAATGAAGAATTGCCAACCAATCCATGCATGCGTGCGCTCCCTACTGAACCCTGCATGCCTTTCCTTGAAAAAACATCTTCTTTTTTACATTTCATCGCTATACCTTATTGTTTTTTTCCCTAGGGAACAAAATCAATTACTTCTGATTCAATGCTTTCCCTTATTTTTAACATTTCCGAATCTACCATTTCCCGATATTTGACCGCAAAATTTTCAAAAAGTAAAAATCTTCAGCATTTCTTGGGGTTCATATTTAAAAACTGAATTTTCAAATGAACAGCCACAGTTATATTTTCCCTGAAATTTCCAAGGATGGCATTGTATGTGTACGTGTGTGTGTGTGAGGGAAAGGAAGTGGGGGGGGGCTACTCTACCGAAGTAAGTTGATTAGAAGCCTAAGGTATGATAATAGCATGAAATAATAATCATAATACATACATTTATATAGCGCTAATTTTGTAAAGACATTCAAAACCGCTTTACATTAAAGCAAATTAGGTAAGAATACAGAAATAACAACATAAATAGAAATACAATGGATCAAGCTGCACATCCGATGAATGTCTTTTAAGCAAAAAGTTTTAAGTTTTAAAGGAGGTCAGGGATACATTATCAATATATTTATGAGTTGAATTGGGAGTGAATCCTATCGCCACGATGCTTAATACGGTGAACTAATAGGGACTTGAAACAAAATCCATAGCGGGATGCTTTTTCAACCACCATTGGGAGCAAGGCCTTTAATGCACTTGAAAACTTGTAAATTGATTTTATAATCAAATCTTTGTTTGACTGGTAACCAGTGGAGGGACTTCAAAACAGCATTAATGTGAGAAAATTTTGGTAGTCTGAAAATCAACCAAACAGCACCATTAAGTATTCTTTGAATTCTGTGAAGTTGATAATCAGGTAGTCCAACAAGAAGTGAATTACAATAATCAATGTGAATTATAACAAAAGCATTAATAAGGGTTTTCATGAAATCTTCATTTAGATATTTGGCAAACTGGCGAATGTTATAAAGACCGTGAAAAGCTTTGGAACCAAATTTTCCAATATGAATATTCATAGACATGTGATTGTCCAAATAAACACCCAAATGTTTTACACAATCAGATGGTTTTATGTCAGTATTGCCAACTTTAATGGATTGGATTCCAGCTTTAGCTAATTGCTGACGAGTGCCAATTAGAAGAAAATCAGTCTTGGAGTCATTGATCATGAGATTATTCTTGACCATCCAAGACCTTCCTTCAGCAATAAGAGACTGCATTGCCCCAACATGTCCGACCGCCTTTTTCTCTAAGATAGAGCCGGTGTGATAGTAAATTTTGCCCCCCGTAAATTTGGGGCCCCCGGTTTTTTTCTTTTTCTAAGAAATATCTAGTGAATTTAGTTGCCTCCGGGCTGATTTTACTAGGTAATTTACTATGGGCGGCCGTTTGGGCAAAAATGAGAAGAAAAAAAGAGTAAGAAACATGAATATAAGAATGAAATAAAAAACCAATAAAAAAAAGTATGTTATAAGAAAAATATAAATTGAATATGAAATAAACGAAAAGAATTCAATACAACAAAATTAAGAAAAATATTAATAAGAAACATAAATTAGAAATGAAATGATTGAAAAAGAAACCAATGAAAAAAAAAATGCTAGAAGAAAAATATAAATTGAATATGAAATAAATGAAAAGAATTTAATACAAAAGAATTTAAGAAAAATTATTAATAAAAACAAACTAAAAATGAAATGATTGAAAAGAAACCAATTAAAAAAAGGATCTTTTTTTATACAAAAATATAAATTGAATATGCAATAAATAGAATACAAAAATAAAAGATATAATAAGAAAATTATAAACTGAAAATAAAACAAATAAAAAGAAACAAATGTGTAATTTAAGTATATAGTACTACAAAAACGACAAATTAGATATGAAATAAATAAAAAATAAGAAAATCCAAGTAATATACAAACAGAAAATATATCTTCAAATATAAGAACTTATATATAAACATTAATATATCTAATAATAAAAATGCTTCTATAAGCATTCAATCTTTTACTTTGTCTTTAAATCTTTATCTTTTAATCAATATATCTTTAAATCAATGTAATTTTAAATCAAATTATCTTTAAACAGAAATGTAAGTATAATCTCAGCCTTTTATATATACAAACAGAATTATAAATACAAAAAATATAAACGTACAAAAAAAAATATACGTACAAAAAAATACATAAATATGCGCACCACTTTGCGCACCACTTTGCGCACCACTTTGCGCACCACAATGCGCACCACAATGCAATGTAACATGTGTTGCGTACACTTGCAATCTGTTACTGATTATACTTGGCAGTAGCTTCACTGCGCACCACAGATATTATATGTATGCATATCGGTTTTGTTAACGTACGACTCGAACACTTACATCAGGCCGCGCCTGCAGGCAGTAGGTACAGCTGTTTGAGCGGGCACTCCATTCTATCGCTTCCGACAAAAGTTCTGTTGCCCTTCTAATTAGGCCTACAGCCTCTACAAATATCGGGTTGGAATTTGTTTCCGTATTCTTTTTTTTCCACATGAAGTTCCTAAATACCCAGACCAGGGAGTTTCTCCCTGCCCAGACTAAGCGTGTCACGCTCAATAGGGACATACCTTTTGTCAAATAGGTCCACAGCAGTGATCTTGGTGTCATTTAATAGAGCTTGAATAGTTCTTTCAAAAAATATAACTTTTTGATGGAAGTTGTGTTGAAAAATTTCGCAATAAATGGGAATGAAAAGAGAGAATTTAAAAAAATGCACAAAATTTAGGATAATAACGATTTTTCTTTGAAAGCTTCCTTGCCGTACTTCTAGACCTAGCTTTTGCTTAAAAAGCCGTGAACAACTGTCAAAGACATCAAAGTATCCAATTTTGGTCGAATTTTGACTGCTCCTACCATCGATATCTTTTTGGGCAAAACTTGTGCCAAATTTGTTGGTTTTTACCCTTTTTGAGACCAAAATGTTAAAAACTGTAAGTTCTGATCGCAATACACCAACCGTGCGCGAAATGTATCGTAAGAAAGGTCAAGCCATGTACTTTCAATTGATTTCAGAAAGAGCAAGTACCCCCTCTCTAAACACTTTTCAGTAAAGTTATTTTTAATCATTTTTATTTCGAGTTGGACACTGTGGTTTAGTGACAAATCTCAGCACACAGCAAGCAACGCCCTAGTTCGGTCACCGCATTGGATCACGAGGCTTTCTTTTTCCGCTAGAAATTACAGTGGTAATTATTTTTGTTTATTTTTATTGTTTTTGCATCTTTTGCTTTAAGAAAAGAAATTAGACTGGTATCAATGGAAAGAAAAGTAAACAAACAATCTAAATATGTAAAAAAATTATCATTTTTCATTATTCACAAGAAAAATACAAGCTCCAAAAAACTGGCCTATTTTGGCATAAAATGTGCAAATTTGCATATTTTTGTCGATAATTTATTGAATTTGACTTTTTTATTGAAAAGTTTATTGTCTTAACATTCATAGAAACTAAACTTGTAGTGGTAGAAAACGAAAGAAAAGTTGTGAAAATTAATTTTGAAAACAAAATTCCGATAATTTGTTTTCTTCATGTTTTGAACCCTGGATCTTTAAGGGTTTAAGTTGGCTTTACACTGAGCATAGCATTACATTGCACAAACATAACGCATTCGAGCGCTAGTGTCAGCCCATACTCACCACGCCTGGGCGCAAATCCTGGTGAAGTGCATTGTGGTGCGCAAAGTGCTGCGCATTATTTTATTTTTACATATTCGTTTATTTTTCTCCTTATAATTTGTTTTTCATTCATATATTTTTGTTTGTACTTATACATTTCTGTTTCTATAATAAACAGATAAAAGGCTGTTTGCACGTATATTTCTGTTTAAAGATCTATCACTGTTTTGTAAATATAGTAATGTTTATATATTTAGAGAAAAAGAAATCTATTTTGGAGATTTATTTGTTTGTATAGTATTTTTTATATTCTTTGTTATTGTAGTGGAACATTGTGTGTTATAAGATCTTATCGATTTTTAATTGTAGTTGTGTTTTTTTCTATTTATTACTTTTTTGCTTTCTCTTCATTGTTCTCTAAAATTCCATTTGATATATTTCGTATTATTTATTTTCTGTTGTATTGTTTTCTTTTATCTATTTCATATTCAATTTATATTTTCCTAATTAGATACTTTTCTTTTTATTGCTTTCTTTTTATTTATTTCATTTTTAATTTATACGTTTCTGGCTTATTTATTTTTATTTTTAATTTACTTTGTATTGAACTATTTTTTATTTATTTTCTATTTTAAGGTTTTTTTTTTATTTATTTATTAGATACTTTTTTTTTTTATCGGTTTCTTTTTTTTTTTCCATTTTTAATTCATGTTTCTTAGTATTTTGTTATCTTTTTAATTTTTGCCCAAACGGCCGCCCATAATTTACTGGGTGTGTCGTCTGTACGGTTCCTTCAATTGATTTTGTGTACTGAAGTGATAAGCTAAAAAGTGATAAGAAGTGATAAGCTATTATACACTAAAGAAAAAAAGGCGTGCTTTACGCAAAACGGCAGTGAGGTTTAAGTGTTAAAGGAGAAAAAGAGCTTTTTCTTGCAAAAGGAGGACAAGTTGTTGTCTCCAAATTCCAAAGGAAAAAAGGGCCGGGGCCCAAATTTCCTAGCGGACCGTTTTTACTATGAGGGGGGACCAAATTTACTGGATGGTTACGGCTTAATTGTCTAGGGGGCCCAAATTTCCTAGGAATAAGGGCCGAGGGGCCAAAATTTACTTTTACACCGGCAGTAAATGAGCAGTAAAGCTGAGTATCATTAGCATAGCTATGCAGTCCGGAAGCATGCCTATTAAAAGGAACATTTAAAACACACGAGGAGAATATTGAAGTCATGCAGCCATATTGTTCAGATGTTGCGATAAAATGTCATAGTTTCTAATTAATGTACTTGAAATATTAAAAATAATTGTGTTGAAAAACAATGAATTTTCAAAATGGCCGTTTCGCGCCTAAAATCCTAATTCTATTCTTATTTTCTTCTAATATTTCGAAAACGGCATGGTAAATATATCAAATGGGAGTGCAAAAGTTGTAGCCATGACAGTAATGAAGGTATTTCTAAGTTTTAAGTTTCCCATAGCAAAGATATTTTTCCCAGACGTATTTCAAATTTGAAATATGTAGCATTGCATAAGGCTTTAACGTTAGGATAGCAATGGACAGATGGATCATGGGAAATATCACAAAATGGCGACTTCCATGTAGTAAAATGTTCCCATTTTTAGGAGCATTTATGTTCCCATTAATAGGCATGCTAACGGACTGTATGGGCTTGTGTGATATGCTTTGACACAATACCGTAGAGCCAGAGAAACATAACACACGAACAATATGGAACCCAAGCAGCTGCTTGAGGTACGCTACAGTCCAACGGAAAGTTTTTGGATCTAGCACCTTTAACAAAAACATGTTGCTTTCTAGACGATAGATAGGATATGAGCCATTGTTGGATGTCACGAGCAATTCCAAACTGAGAGTGAAGTGTGTTGAGGAAAGTGCTGTGGTTTACGGTATGTTTCAATCACATTCGATGTCATCTTGGTTCCCCTCCCCATCCCCACACACACACACTATTTCTAGGTCTCCTATACTGCCCTGTGAAGCTAGACCATTCCCCAAATCGGTATCAAATTGAATCTTCTGCTCGTGGTGTTCACATATTATAATTTTGGAAAGAAATTTACCTGTCTACATAGTGACCGTGGAGCTTTTTTGAAAGTGCGGTGTGAGGGGGTGTCACACCCCAACAAGTTACGCTTCTTTGCGAATCCCCCGGACACTGCGATAACTTTTATATATTATTTTTGACCAACAAATTACGTGGGGGGTCTAAATACCAGTCCGGTTTACCCCCGATCGAGAGAACAGCTTTGTTCTCCCGATCAGGGGATCCTTTAGAGAAGTATACCACAATGCATCTATCCAAATTCAAAGTTTATATGAGAATAACATAAGAATCAGACACATTTCGAGCGCGGGGAACTCAATCACTGCGAAGTGTTCAATTTTTTCTTCCCTATTTGAAATAATGGCACATGAATAATCTTTTCACCGTGCGCTTTTAAAATTCACCGTGCGGTTTTCGAGAAATTTGAAGAAAAGTGATGAATCCTTATCCTATTACAGTCAGGCAGTCGCACTTTAACAAAGTTTGCTGAAATTATGAGAAATAACTTGGGGATTTGTGGGGTTTTTTTTATAGCAATAACTGCATGATAGTAAGAAGTTGTTTTACTTTCGCGAAATTGAACATGAACAAAGCAAGCTTTGTTACAAACCTTCAATGAAAGGACTGATAAGCGTCTACGACTGAAACTTTACAATAAAATGGCGGCTTCCATATGTCACTGTAAGCTCAGTGCGCATGCTTGAGTCTCCCGATCGGGGGACTTATTGAGTTCCTCGTTCGGCGGTACGAACCGAAATGAATACAGCCTTCCTGCCATTAACATACATATAATTAGATCTAATCTCAGGGCCGATAATTCAATTGGATTTTAAAGGATTAGTTCGGGGTCAAGCAAGTACATTTTGAAATCCCTGTGAAAGAGAACTTCAAAAGAAACAAAATGGTGAAGAAAGCGTTCAAAAATCTATTCCGTTAACTTGGAGATATTTAAGTTTAAAGAAGTCTACTGTGACTGAAAGTTGGCGTCCTAATCCCACATTCTTAACAATTGTTAATGTATTTTAAAGAAAGTTTATTTAAATCATTTACTATTAAATATTTGTCCTTGAACTTTCTTCCAGCTGTTCAGTGGTATATTGTGAATACACTTATTAGATTCAGTTTTTCTACTTTTTGACATATTCCATGGTTTTTAAGCCACAAAATCGCAGCACAAAATGTGATAGAATACCCAAAGACTTTAAGGGATCTGAGGCTGTGACATCACAACTTGTCTAATTTCAGTCGTTTCTACACTAATGATACCAAACTTTTAAATTAGATATTTCCTTAACAGAATAAGAGTATTGATTGCTTTCTTCACATTTGATTTTTTTTAAAGTCATTTAAGATCGACTTCCTAGACCCCTGAACTAATCCTTTAAAGGATTGAAAATCAATAATGGCGCCGCTAGGCGTTGATATTGGGCACAGACCATCTCGGCATAAGGTCAAGGGGTTTGCCTTAGCGCCACTTGTGGGGATCGAGGGGAAAAGCCCCGGCGGTGTCCTGGGGAAAAGCCTCCAGGATGCCTTGCATTTTCCAAGTTGTAGATTCCCTAAAAAGACTGAATGTGTGCAATACACGGCTTTTTAAACTAAATTAGGATGATTACAAACAATCTAATATATCACTATTTAATTTGCAATGATACAGACTAACACCCCCCCCCCCCCTTCCCCCTCCTCCTCTACCCATTAAATAAGGTCAAAAATAGCCATTTTAGACAAAAAATACATTTCGGACATTGGGGGAACGTACTACCACCCCACCCCTCCCCTCCCCATGCCCCCGTAATGACGCCACTTAAAATCAAAACATGAAGAAAGTAAAAATGGAAGTTGGCCATTTTGAAGATTTTTGTGCAAAAATACACATTTTGGGGTTACTCTTGTATCTGTGTATGAATTGGACATAGTGGGTTTTTTTCTGATGTAAATCCATTTTTTTTTTAACCCTTTTCCATATCTCTTTGAAAAAGGGACATAGATAATGTTGATGAAGAGGATTTGAGTTTACCAACATCAACCTGGAATAAGCATAGGCCTATTTGAACATTTTCATGGTCTGAAATTAAGGGAAGAAATAAAGAGAAAAACAAAAGCATTTTGAAGTGTTTTCCTGTTCACACATCCCGCATTTTCAATATATCAAAACAAATTCAAATTTTGATTCGTCATAGGCCTTCAAAGACTAATAAACCTAGAATTCAATGTGCTTGAACAGAACTTGTTTTCAAGTCATTGTATTCAATTTCCAAACACTTCCCGAATTTAAGCTGAAGAGAATCCAAATTTAACGAATTTCCTGGTAAGTGGAAGCACTGGATTGCAATAAACTGATAAAGTATCAAAAACCCAGTTCCTGCCAAGTGGGCATATAAGGTCTTATCCAATCAACCGTGCCTTTTGCTTTCGAGGTTAAAAATAATGAGACCAAAAATTCCTCGATGAGGCCCGTTGCACGGTCCTACAATTTTAAAGAATTAACAGATATCTAATCTTGAGTAAATTACTGAAAACACCACAGCTCAACTGAAGGTCCTTGGTTCCTCATTTTTCGAAAAGGTTAAATGCCCTTTCTTCTCTTCATAAGAAATGCAGATATCCCTTTTAAAACTACTGGCTATATTAGGGAGAAGGTGGGGTGGCTATGGGGAGGGTTGGCTATATTGGGAAGGGGTGGGGTGGCTATGGGGAGGGGTGGCTACATTAGGGAGGGGTGGGGTGGCTATGGGGGGGGTTGGCTATATTGGGAAGGGTGGGGTGGCTATGGGAGGGGGTGGCTACATTAGGGAGGGGTGGGGTGGCTATGGGGAGAAGGTGGCTACATTGGGAAGGGGTGGGGTGGCTATGGGGAGGGGGTGGCTACATTGGGGATGGGGTGGGGTGGCTATGGGGAGAAGGTGGCTACATTGGGAAGGGTGGGGTGGCTATGGGGAGGAGGTGGCTACATTGGGGATGGGGTGGGGTGGCTATGGGGAGGAGGTGGCTACATTGGGGATGGGGTGGGGTGGCTATCTGGAGGGTGTGGCTACATTGGGGATGGGGTGGGGTGGCTATGGGGAGGGGTGGCTACATTGGGGATGGGGTGGGGTGGCTATCTGGAGGGTGTGGCTACATTGGGGATGGGGTGGGGTGGCTATGGGGAGGAGGTGGCTACATTGGGGATGGGGTGGGGTGGCTATGGGGAGGGGTGGCTACATTGGGGATGGGGTGGGGTGGCTATCTGGAGGTGTGGCTACATTAGGGATGGGGTGGGGTGGCTATGGGGAGGGGTGGCTACATTGGGGATGGGGTGGGGTGGCTATGGGGAGGGGGTGGCTACATTGGGGAGGTGGTAACTGATTTGTCTTTCAAATCAACTGAGGGAAGACCTGACCCCGCTCCCTCACTTCTTTGGCTAGGCCACTGGTATTTTGCTCCCGAGAAGTTTGACAGGGAGTGTCCTCATTAGTCTACAAACTTCATAGCAGGGCGGCAGTAATTCCAATTCCGGGGGACATGGTGACGTGTCCTTACCCCCATTTTTGCGACATTTTCCCTCAAACTTCCGACCTCCCCATTATCGCCTTCTGAATTCCCCCGCCACTGGGGAGTGTGGGGAAATAAGCATATTCGTCCCCCAACAAAATTATTGGGGGACATGTCTCAACCCCGGGAGCGCCGCCTACGGACATGCCCGTAGACCTGGAAGTCCTCAGTTCCTGGTGATTTTTTTCTCCTAATTGGACCGTCTTCAGATATATTTCGAATTTGCGATCGTGCTTTGTTGAATGTCCAGTGGCCTTTCCATGATTATAAGCTACCTTTTAATCTGTTTTAATACATTGTTTATCAATCAACTTTGATGTGTGCTGTCTTCAGGTCTTCATAAACAACTTTCAATAGAACTCGTCTTTGAAAAAGACCACTGATTTGAGTTGCTGCGCCTTTTCTGTTTTCTTTGGTTTTTATAATTGTTCACTCAACTTTCAAACAAAATGATCTGCTACAAGGCCTAATCGTGCTTCTTAAGAAATTCGTACAATACTTGGACCAGGGAGTATCGTTGGTAGGCCGCTACTTGTATCGCTTCAAGAATATCTTAGTTGTGTAATAGTCAACGTAGGCCTATTTCAAATCAGAAGAGTGCCCCATTACGTCAGTACATTTTTCAGTTGTTATTGGTAAATCATATTATCATGGACAAAACTATTTCATGGCAAAATCACCATAACGCGATATATCACCATATTGCGATATATTACCAAATTTCGATATATCACCATATTGCGATATATCACCATATTTCAAAATATCACCATATTGCGATATATCACCATATTGCGATATATCACCACATTTCGATATATCACCATATTTCGATATATCACCATATTTCGATATATCACCATATTGCGATATATCACCATATTGCGATATATCACCAATTGCGCACCATATTGCGATATATATAAACTGCTAACGTTTTCAGCATGCAGATCTCATTAACCCCATAAAACCTAAAAGGAAAACAAAAAGGACTTGTGACAGAATCAGATTCAATTAAAACCTCATGCATTTGAAATGTGTCTGAAATTTACATTTACAAATTGTTGGTTTCAAATACAGTGGCATATTATCACGATATGTTGGTCAGGGTAGTTTTGAAATCATGGAGGAAAACAGCCACTAATATTCATATCGTGTCCGAGACAAACACAGCTGTGAAGAAATTGTTTATAAAAAATAATAATAATAAGACAGCCTGCAGCAATTCTTCGTGTCTCAAGTTTGTTTAAAAATAACTCAAGTTCACCATTGCAAAGTGACGTCATACAAGAACTTTTTTGAATGAAATATAAAATAATTGTGTAAAGAAGATTTTGCTGCTCTATCATAATTATTTATCTAGAATGACCATATTCTCCGGGAGATCGATTGAGGGATCAGTATACACCCTCGATCGGCGTATTTTCAAAGCTATGAACGTCATAAAGGTATTTCCCAGTATGCGATCCAAACCTAATGGTGTTTGAAATTTTGTGAATCGTGAAAACGGTCTTAATTCAGTCGTCATAATTTTTCTGATTTAAACCTACCAGTCCAAAATTTAGATATAATTAAAGGAAAGTTGAAATTTTTTAGGCTACTTTTGGCGGAAAATGGGTATCTTTAAATATAAATGTCATTAAATGGGCGTTTAATTTTAAAGCTCATCTAATTTTGTTTTTTTAACTGGAAAATAGTAACTGGTACTCACAAATAATTGTACATTTCTAAAACATGGTAATTGTTTCATACAGCTAATGTGCGATCTTTGTTACCACGTGCTAATATTGTGCCCCGACATCTACGACATTGCTACTCGCTGCGCCCTCACTAAATATTTCTTAAATAGTGTACACGCTGTGTCACGCTAAAACCATCCCGAAATTATTATCATTATTATTATTATTAAGGAATTTATATGGTGCACATATTTGTACGTAAATATACATTCAATGGCGCCTTTCACAAAAAGCATGAAAAAATAAATGAGTTTTTAATTTCTGTTTAAATGAGTTAAACTTTGTACATTCTCGCACTTCACTGGGAAGGGTATTCCATTGTTGTCAGGCATCAACTGCAAACGAGCGACCACCCAGTGTTACACAGTTCGTGAATGGTATTTTGAAATTCTTTTGGCGATTTGATTGTAGGGTATATTGACTAGTGTTTGTATTGATGAACATTTCTTGGAGGTATGTAGGTGCATGGCCATTGACACATTTGAAAACTAAGCAGAGAACTTTGAAAATTATACGTCATTTTATTGGAAGCCAATGAAGCTCCTTAAGTGCTTCCGTGGCACTATCTTGTCGCTTGCGCAATAAAATCAGTTTTGTGGCCTGATTCTGGATTCTTTGTAATGGGTATATTGTGCTGGCAGGAAGTCTATTGAGGATTGCATTTGCATAGCCAGTTGGGATGTGACCAATGAGATTACAATTTGTTCGGCAGCATTTTTAGATAAGTGCTTACGTATCTTCCTGATGTTGTTAAGATAAAAAAAGGCTATTCTACACTTTTTTGCAACGAAAGATTTCATGCTCAAGATCTCATCCAGTGGCACACCAAGATATTCAATTCCATCTTGTAGCTTTATTTTTGAGTTACCAACAGTAATGCTTGTAGTCATGCACTTTTTCCACTGAATTTTATTTGAGAACATGATGCATTCTGTTTTCTCATTGTTCATTTTTAGACGATTTTTTGTCATCCATTTTGTGATTTCGCAAAGACATTCCTCAAGTTTTGATAAGCAGGCATGTTTATTTGGCCTTGAGTCTGCTTGAAAACTGTCATACAGGGAATGGTCATCGGCATTACCCAAGATGTTTGTTTGGTAGTTGATTATCTCAGCCTGAAGTGTGCTGGCATATATGTTGTAGAAAACTGGTCCAGCACAAGACCCTTGAGGCAGTGTATGTATAAATTAAAAACAGTATATGTATAATTGTACACTGTGTGTACGAAGCGTAAAGGCAGTGATGCGTAAATTTTCGGTGGCCTTGAGATGTTCGATTTTCCAACATGTAGAAAATCAGAACATCGTTATATAAGGGCGCGAATAATTAATGAAATTAAACAAGGTTTTAGCAGCCTGCTATATGAGAAACAAAATCTTCGATCGAGGGTATCTCCCGGACTCAGTGCACACACGCACACGCACACGCACGCGCGCGCGATTTGTTTTTAAATGAACCTTAAAGGTATATGGACAGGTAACGACCAGTTTGCATATATTAATACAAATGCCCTTCATAAACACTCACCACAAACAATTTCTTACAAAATCGATCCCAAAATGTGAAAAATCTGGTTTATTTCTAGGTCTTCAAACGTATGCTCATTACTTATTGGTTTTTAGCTGAACTTCCCTTTAAGGGATTTGGGCTTAAAGTGATCACTAATTCAAGAGCCAGGTTCTCGCTCGGATACGTTCAGATTTTTGCAGCGTTTTTTTTATCCTAAGCGCTTTTTTATTTATTTTTTATTTTTTGAATATGTATTTTGCTGTGCTGCCATGTTTGCCTTAAATAGATCGATATGTTGATGCTATAACAGTTCAAATTATTGCGTGGTTTTAACGAAATTTGCATTCCCAAATTCGCAAACAATGTTTCATTTACTCGGATTTAGCTCTGCGCAATCCGACTGAATTTAATGTTAATAACATTGCCTCGGGAAATACCACTGAATATCTCCGATGGAAAGAAACTTGTCCGCTGTCCTGAATTTCCCGAATAGGTTATCCACAATAGCCTGGATAAAGGCGTTCTTTCAAAACCACATGAGTTGTTCCACATCACACATGACTTGACACAAGCACTGCCTATTCACAAGAAGTTTATTTTTCGCGTGCAAATGATGAAAGACTGTAATAGTAATAACTGATGCGTAAAATCACTACGTCATGATGGGGGTCCTGAAGGGGTGTTCAGGGGGTCTTGAAGGGGGTGTTGAAAGAGGACTTAAAAGAAATGTTGGAAATCTTTTTAGTTATATTTTGTTATAATGATTGCCACTTGGTAGTATATTTGTTGGATGCTATTATTGATTAATTGTGATTAATAAACTGCGATAATGAATTATTTGCTCAGAATGGCTATTTACTTTATTAGCAATATCAGGAAAATATGCCGTAGATAAATAATGTCTTGTTGCAAAGATTTAAAATCGATCTTTACTTTATACAACAGTATTTTGCTGTTAGTGTATGTCTGTGTATGATTTAATTTCACTCAAAAGCAAACAATGTTAATAGAATTTGCATCATATTGCGTTAGGCTTACTTGAAAAACAGTTTTCACATATTCAAACGATATTAAAGCTCTCATACACCGTGGAACAAGTCGAGTCCTGGGGCCCGTAGAGATTTTGACCTCTGCAGCGATGCCCTGGCCCTAGACTAAGGGGGCAGAAGGTGCCCTTTTGAAAATGTGCGGACGAGAGCAGGAGGTGCCCTTTTGAATGTTGAGGGCGGACAGGTCAGGGGGCGCTCTTTTATTAGTCTTGGTCATTCCTGAAGCTTCAAAACAAATAGTAATTCATAAATACTACATAATACATAGAGGTTGTCACATACATTTAGTATTCATTCGACACAATTAAAGCATGTTACCAGGGCAACGACACTGAGGGCCGCGGTGGGAGGAGGATGCTCCCAATTATTTTGTAATCAGCAATTTTCCAAAGTAGCCTTTTACCTATTCACCCGAAGGGTGATTGTGCACATCGGTCCTGGCTCCCCAATTTCAAATCCAGAGGCGGTATTTGACTACCGTGTAGTGTGTGTGTGTGGGAGGGGGTGGAGGGGGGGGAGCACCAACAAAACGAGCTTGTAAATACCCCAAAATATATGTTGAGCTACTACATCATTGATGTTCTAGTTTCGTGACGTTAAGGATAAGACAGTACAATACCAGCGTTATGTGGTCGTTACAATGTACCATACAGTAGTGCTTACAGCCTAACGTAACAAGTGGAGTTCGTCAATCATGAAGAATTAATGGATCGGAACCTGAGTCGATATTTCTTCTTTATCCAAGAGAAAATGTCCTAAAATAGTTAGCATATCGCTAATTAAGCGATATTCTGATGTCTGATTCAATGAGACTGGTGTTTTAACATAACATAACATAACAAGATGCCAGGCTAAGAAGGGTGAATCACCCCATAAAAGCCCAAACTGACACCACCACCACAACCAAACAAAAACAATAAAAGACGCCAAGAGTTAGTAAAGAACTTATCAATGTTGACTTTGAAATTGTGAACAGAATTAGAGCTAACTACCCACTCAGGCAAAACATTCCACTCATTAACAACTCTTTCCGAAAAGCTAAAACACCGAATATCTATCCGTGAGAACTCTTTGGTCAAGTTCAAACTGTTCCACATGTCACATGAGGATTAGCTGAAACATGCAAGAAATAACAGGAAGTCAAAGCATCACTACCAGATAGGAACTTAAAAACCTGAATGATATCGCCACGTACTCTTCTCAACTCTAGTGTGGTCAAACCAAGAATTCGCAACCTAGATTCATAAGAGAGATTCCTTACTTCGGGAATAAGTCTAGTGGCTCTTCGGTGAACCTGCTTCAAAATGAACTTATTCTTCTCATAAAAAGACTCCAAGCCTGAATAGCATACTCAATGTGAGGCCTGACTAACTGCTTATGCAAATTAAGGACACCCTCTCTACCAAGAAAACAACAATGTCTTGTAATCAAACCAAGCATCCTATTTCTAAAAGTCTTTTTTTAAGTAGCCTAGGTCAATGTTGTACAGTGTCACTGTGGAAGTTATACATTGTATTCTTACGTCATACGCCTGGAAGTCCAGTCGTTTCTTGGTTTTTCACTTTTTCGCGAATATCTCAGAAACGAGTGGAAATTTCTGATAGATGTATGTTGATGAAATATTCAGAGTATTAACAGGAATACATTTATTGCAAAATCGCTACCTGTCCATATACCTTTAACATAATTATGCGAAGAAGATTCTGCTGCTCGACTGATCTGCTGATACAGATCATTGCATGCATCACTTGCATGGTCCACTAGCAGTTGGCCAGGAAGAGAGTGCCGTTGAGTTTGATTTCAATCGTTTAAGTGTTTTAAGAGACAAGTGCTCAACAGAAAATACGAATCATGTCTCTGGTTATACTCTTAGCAAATATTCTGCATTGGAAGATGGTTCAATTCCCACTATTCCAATGAAAACCTCTTAAAATTCATCATTTAAACATGAAAGGGTTTTTCTCAAAGTTGGATCAACTACGTCATTTGTTGAAATTGAATCCTTTTTATGTTATACGTTTAAAGAGGCGATATCGTCATATGTGCACAATATTTAGAATTCCTTTTAAATTTTTTGATTGGTTGAAATTTTGCTGCGCGATTCGTTGTCTCGTATTGCAAGGTATATAGTTATTTAAAACGCCCCACAAGGTTACGCACGAGACAGCCCAGGTGCTTGCGGCGATCGCAAGTAACTTTTTTTTTTCAATCATGCCGTGAGCAGTGAGTTCAAGCCCCGATAGAATCGATTATTTTGACTTTTTGCTTTCATCTTCTTCTTTTTTTTTCTCAGTAATTTTCATTTGGTGACTACTATTGTAGTATTATAATACCAAAATTTCACTTTCGTTTTCTGACAAAAAAGCATTGAAAAAAACAAATAAGTTTCTCGTCACAGTAACGTAATGCGCTATGTATGTAATTCTGCACACACAACGTACATGCTTGTGTCTGGCTGTACTGTGTGGTACAAACAGACAGAGGATCAGATCTTGCCTCCACAACCGGAAGTGACGTCAAAATAAAGTATTTTCTATTTTTACCGTATTTTACATAGACGAGCCTCCCTCTTTAAATGAAACATTTTGTGACGCTTGTGTTGATGTTGGTGATGTTCAGCTAAATGAGTTCAATATTGATCGTGATTACAGGAATAGGCATGGTGATCACGTGGCTATATATGTCAATTCTTCAATTTCCCACAAACCGAGAGATGATCTTAGTGATGACAATATCAAAAGTATTTGGTTAGAAATCAAGTTTAAGTCAGCTGCACCATTATTGATATGCTTGGTTTACCGCCCCCTTAGCTCACCGGTCAGCTGCACTTTTATTAATATGCTCGGTTTACCGTCCCCCTAGCTCACCGGTCAGCTGCATCTTTATTGATATGCTCGGTTTACCGTCCCCCTAGCTCACCGGTCAGCTGCACCTTTATTGATATGCTCGGTTTACCGTCCCCCTAGCTCACCGGTCAGCTGCACCTTTATTGATATGCTCGGTTTACGGTCCCCCTAGATCAACGGTCAGCTGCACCTTGATTGATATGCTAGGTTTACTGTACCCCTAGCTCACCGGTCAGCTGCACCATTATTGATATGCTTGGTTTACTGTCCCCCTAGCTCACCGGTCAGCTTCACCATTATTGATATGCTAGGTTTACCGTCCCCCTAGCTCACCGGTCAGCTGCACTTTTATTGATATGCTCGGTTTACCGTCCCCCTAGCTCACCGGTCAGCTGCACCTTTATTGATATGCTCGGTTTACTGTCCCCCTAGCTCACCGGTCAGCTGCACTTTTATTGATATGCTCGGTTTACCGTCCCCCTAGCTCACCGGTCAGCTGCACCCTGATTGATATGCTAGGTTTACTGTACCCCTAGCTCACCGGTCAGCTGCACCTTGATTGATATGCTCGGTTTACGGTCCCCCTAGATCAACGGTCAGCTGCACCTTGATTGATATGCTAGGTTTACTGTACCCCTAGCTCACCAGTCAGCTGCACCATTATTGATATGCTCGGTTTACTGTCCCCCTAGCTCACCGGTCAGCTTCACCATTATTGATATGCTCGGTTTACTGTCCTCCTAGCTCACCCGTCAGCTGCACCTTTATTGATATGCTAGGTTTACTGTCGTAAAATAAATATAGCGTAAGTGACCATTTTTTAAGTGCTACCGATTCGTACCCCCGATCGGGAGAACAGTTTTGTTTTCCTGATGGGGGAATCTTTTACATAAGTATCCCACAATGCATCTATCCAAATTCCAAGTTTGTATAGGAATAACATAAGAATCAGACACATTTCGAGCGCGAGGAACTCATACTGCGAAAGGTTCAAATTTTTCTTCACGATTTGAAATAATGGCATATGATGATCTTTTCACCGTGCGCTTTCAAAATTCACCGTGCGGTTTCGAGAAATTTAAAGAAAAGTGATGAATTCCTATTATGTGTTACCGTTAGACAGTCGCGCTTTAACAAGGTTTTCTGAATTTATGAGAAATAACTTGGGGATTTGTGAAAATTATTTAGCAATAACTGCGTGATAGTAACGAAGTAACTGTTTTATTATTGCGAAATTTAACATGAACAAGCAAACTTTGTTACAAACTTTCAATGAAACGACTGATAAGCGTGTATGACTGAAACTTCACAATAAAAATGGCGGCTTCCATATAATACTGTTAGTTCAGTGGGCATGCTTGAGTCTCCCAATTGGGGAACTTATTGAATCCCCCGATCGGCGGTACTAATCGAACTGGTTGTTGATACTAAATTTAATATCAATAACTTTAGCAATTGCATTGTTTATAGGAACTTCTCCAAATCTTAACAAAAAAATTATAGAAGTGACCTTATAGATATATCATTTGAACTTTCATGTTGATGATGCGTAAAAACTGGACTAAGTTTATAAAGGTTGCAGATTTACACGCCCCAAAACCTAGTAAAAATGTATGAAATCGTCCGTACCCTTGGTTAAATCAAAATCTTACAAAAATGATGAATGATCGTTACCATTTCCATACGAGAGCAACAAAACTCCCCTCAGATTGGGACAAATAAAGTTAATAAGGAGTTAAAATGGTTGAAAAAAGATTATTTTTGCGCGAAAATAAAGCAAAGTAGAAATTGTGGCGATGTATTGAGTTGTCTTAAATTGTAGCTCCCTTCAAATAACAAGAACACCTTTTAGTAAAGTATTGTCGTGGCATTTAATTTTGTAATATGGATAGTAATAAAGAAAGCAGAGGCGTGTCTTAAGGGGCGGGGCTTAGCTACCTAAAAAATCCATTTCTTCATAATTTTCATGAATTTTAAGGAAATCATCGTCAATTTTCGGGAAATCTTTATTTTTGGGGAAATTTCCTTCATTTTCGTGAAATCAAAGAGCTTGAAGCTCTTTTGTGAATTTTTTTTCAATTTGCAGGAAATTATCTCAGTTTCGAGGTAAATTCTTCAGTTTCCAATAAGGAACTGTCAATTCGAGAAATTCTCAAGAAATGTTGCCAAAATTGAACAAAATTTCCAACAATTTTACGTATTTTCCTTCAATTTTATGTTAATATTTTCACACTTTCATCAAAATAAAGCATGCATGCAATCGGAAAATATAACCCCTTTCCGGGGTGGGCCCTAACTCCTACGCCTCTGTCCTCCCTAATCTGAAAACGGCCTTCAGGGCCACCCCCTCCCCTCCCCTCAAAAACGAAAAGCTAGACACGACCCTTAAAGAAAGACAACAATGTTATAGGTTTTATTTTAATTTATTCATTATGAAATAGAATAGATGCAATAAATGAAGACAGTCTGAAACGTGCTTAATTCTCCTGAAATAAATTCTACCCACGCCGAATTTGACAGTTTGCAAGATGAACGCTAACAATTTCTTAACCTCGAACTTCGCTCTTTAAGTTTCAGAACCGCATCCTGTGGTCAACATTCTGACCGTAATATACGCTATAGCCACTTCATAGCTGCAATACAAGTACTGCAAGTATTGCCTAGCATGTAGCGCGTGTTTATCTTACCACATCCGGTGAGACTAGCCTCGTTCATTTCAAATTTTAAATAATATTATTCTCCTTCACTATCTCTTTGCGACTCTTCAACAAATATTTTGGTGTAATAAATATTTTGCATTATGTTCCTGAAACAGCGTGTGAAATTCAGCTTGTAAGTTTCAGCATGAAGATCCGCACCCTTACATCACCGATAATCGATTTTCCCACATGTTAGGAAAATCGAACATCTCAAGGCCACCAAAAATTTACGCACCACTTGCTCACATTCAGTGTACGATTATACATACGTACGGAGTTTATTTCTGGAATGGTTTAATTGGACACAGTGTGTAAATTATTTAAAGGCCGGTTATCGTCTCTAACGTTAAAAAAAAAAAATCGGCAGTGCACCACAACTGGTTATCAAAGGCCGTGGACATTGACTTGGTTGTCGATGTTATGTCTGTCCGTACGTCGTACCTGTGTTCTCGTCCGGGTCATATTAAGCGTTTCGTGATAGCATCTGTACTATCATAACCGAATACGCAGGCGACGACCCCGTCATTGTAATTGTGTGTTCAACTCTCTCTCTCTCTCTCTAACGTAAAAATAGATATATTTCAATTCGTGTGTTTTGATTGGTCGATACACAATGGTCTAATGTGCACTTATACTGATAGGCCAATCAGTAATCGATTTGGAATGAAATGTACGCCGCCACATTTTAATCACGATAGATGGCCTTTAAAAAATTAGTGAGAGCGCTGCGAGTAATAATGACGTAGATGTCGGAGCACGATAATGGTATGGTGAAAATGTCTGAACAAGTACCATTCTTCATATCACTTTTTAGACCTGGCTATTAAAATATTGAATTGGCACCAAAAGTGTTTGTCTACATTCGTCAATGTTGCCAATTTACATGACATTTGGGAATAAAAACGTCATAAATTTCTTAATTAGCATTGCTGAAATTGATTGTAGCATAGTAACCATTAAAATACAACCCTTCAATAAATAGCTCTTAATTTGAAGTCCATATTTTCTTCATTTAATAAAATTGAAAATATAGTTCTCAAATAAAAAATGGCGGATTTTTAGAATGGAGTTTAGAATACTAGTCCTGTCGCGCCTGAGGGCCACGACAGAAAAATTAAGTCCATGCATCTGTAAATTATGATGATAAAACCTTTGAGACTAGACATGATATACCAGATATATTGAACGACTATTTCGAAAACATTGTTTTTAATATTGTTAATCAAAATTGTACATTTCGATTTCATGCCCACTAGAGTTCCCAAGCAAATGTTTTACTTGCTTCATGTTTCTAAGGAGTTCGTTATGATAGAAATACCATCTATGTCACTCGGTAAATCAAGAGGTCTTGATGATGTTGGGTGCAAGGTACTAAAAATTGTATTACCTAGTAATTCTCAATACTTTAAAATAAATTATCAACTTTATCTCTTAAAGTGATTATAGACCAATTTCTGACCTTTTTGTGGTCAGATGACAATATAACATGCAAGACGTTAGTAATTGTAGTAATAAATGACCAATTTCTGTCCTTCTAGTGGTCAGGTGACATGCAAGACGTTAGTAATTACCGACCAATTTCTGTCCTTCCTGTGGTCAGGTGACATGCAAGACGTTAGTAATTACAGACCAATTAATGTCCTTCCGGTGGTCAGGTAATATGCAAGACGTTAGTAATTATAGACCAATTTATGTCCTTCCAGTGGTCAGGTGACATGCAAGACGTTGGTAATTATAGACCAATTTATGTCCTTCCGGTGGTCAGGTGACATGCAAGATGTTAGTAATTATATACCAATTTCTGTCCTTCCGGTGGTCAGGTGACATACAAGATGTTAGTAATTAGTGATCAATTTCTGTCCTTCCGGTAGTCAGGTGACATGCAAGACGTTAATAATTATACAGCAATATATGGCCTTCCGGTGGTCAGGTGACATGCAAGACGTTAGTAATTACAGACCAATTTCTGTCCTGCCGGTAGTCAGGTGACATGCAAGACGTTAGTGATTATAGACCAATTTCTGTCCTTCCGGTGGTCAGGTGACATGCAAGACATTAGTAATTACAGACCAATTTATGTCCTTCCGGTGCTCAGGTAATATGCAAGACGTTAGTAATTACAGACCAATTTCTGTCCTTCCGGTGGTCAGGTGACATACAAGATGTTAGTAATTAGTGATCAATTGTTGTCCTTCCGGTAGTCAGGTGACATGCGAGACGTTAATAATTATAGAGCAATATATGGCCCTCCGGTGGTTAGGTGACATGCAAGACCTTAGTAATTACAGACCAATTTCTGTCCTGCCGGTAGTCAGGTGACATGCAAGACGTTAGTAATTATAGACCAATTTCTGTCCTGCCGGTAGTCAGGTGACATGCAAGACGTTAGTAATTATAGACCAATTTCTGTCCTTCCGGTGGTCAGGTGACATGCAAGACATTAGTAATTACAGACCAATTTCTGTCCTTCCGATGGTCAGGTGACATACAAGATGTTAGTAATTATAGACCAATTTCTGTCCTTCCGGTGGTCAGGTGACATGCAAGACGTTAGTAATTACAGACCAATTTCTGTCCTTCCGGTGGTCAGGTGACATGCAAGACGTTAGTAATTATAGACCAATTTCTGTCCTTCCGGTGATTTCAAAACCTATTGCAAGAGCAGTTCATTAAGCTTGTTATGATTATCTTAGCAACATTCAGCTTCTGAAAACCAGTCAGGTTTCAGACCTGCACATTCTTATGAAACAGCCCTGATACATACTGGTAGATTCATGGCTGGAAAGTATTGATAAAGGTCTATACACTCGTATTATATTGATAAAGGGTTATACACTGGTATTATATTGATAAAGGGCCATACACTGGTATTATATTGATAAAGGGCCATACACTGGTATTATATTGACAAAGGGCTATACACTGGTATTATTTTGGTAAAGGGCTATACACTGGTATTATATTTATAAAGGGCTATACACTGGTATTATATTGATAAAGGGGTATTATATTGATAAAGGGCTATACACTGGTATTATATTGATAAAGGGCTATACACTGGTATTATATTGATAAAGGGCTATACACTGGTATTACATTGGTACAGGGCTATACACTGGTATTATATTGGTAAAGGGCTATACACTAGTATTATATTGATAAAGGGCTATACACTGGAATTATATTGATGAAGGTCTATACACTGGTATTGTATTGATAAAGGGCTATACACTGGTATTATATTGATAAAGGTCTATACACTGGTATTATATTGACAAAGGGCTATACACTGGTATTATATTGATAAAGGGTTATACACTGGTATTATATTGATAAAGGGCTATACACTGGTATTATTTTGCTATACACTGGTATTATATTTATAAAGGTCTTATATTGATAAAGGGCTATACACTGGTATTATATTTATAAAGGGCTATACACTGGTATTATATTGGTAAAGGGCTATACACTGGTATTACATTGGTACAGGGCTATACACTGGTATTATATTGGTATTGTATTATATTGATAAAGGGCTATACACTGGAATTATATTGATGAAGGTCTATACACTGGTATTGTATTGATAAAGGGCTATACACTGGTATTATATTGATAAAGGTCTATACACTGGGACAAAGGGCTATACACTGGTATTATATTGATAAAGGGCTATACACTGGTATTATATTGACAAAGGGCTATACACTGGTATTATTTTGGTAAAGGGCTATACACTGGTATTATATTTATAAAGGTCTATACACTGGTATTATATTGACAAAGGGCTATACACTGGTATTATATTGATAAAGGGCTATACACTGGTATTATATTGATAAAGGGCTATACACTGGTATTATATTGGTAAAGGGCTATACACTGGTATTACATTGGTACAGGGCTATACACTGGTATTATATTGGTAAAGGGCTATACACTAGTATTATATTGATAAAGGGCTATACACTGGAATTATATTGATGAAGGTCTATACACTGGTATTGTATTGATAAAGGGCTATGCACTGGTATTATATTGATAAAGGTCTATACACTGGTATTATATTGACAAAGGGCTATACACTGGTATTATATTGATAAAGGGCCATACACTGGTATTATATTGATAAAGGGCTATACACTGGTATTATATTGATAAAGGTCTATACACTGGTATTATATTGATAAAGGGTTATACACTGGTATTATATTAAAAAATCTACACACTGGTATTATATTGATAAAGGGCTATACACTGGTATTATATTGACAAAGGGCCATACACTGGTATTATATTGATAAAGGGCTATACACTGGTATTAAATTGATAAAGGGCTATACACTGGTATTATTTTGGTAAAGGGCTATACACTGGTATTATATTAATAAAGGTCTATACACTGGTATTATATTGACAAAGGGCTATACACTGGTATTATATTGATAAAGGGCTATACACTGGTATTATATTGATAAAGGGCTATACACTGGTATTATATTGGTAAAGGGCTATACACTGGTATTACATTGGTACAGGGCTATACACTGGTATTATATTGGTAAAGGGCTATACACTAGTATTATATTGATAAAGGGCTATACACTGGTATTATATTGATAAAGGTCTATACACTGGTATTATATTGACAAAGGGCTATACACTGGTATTATATTGATAAAGGGCCATACACTGGTATTATATTGATAAAGGGCTATACACTGGTATTATATTGATAAAGGTATATACACTGGTATTATATTGATAAAGGGTTATACACTGGTATTATATTTAAAAAATCTATACACTGGTATTATATTGATAAAGGGCTATACACTGGTATTATATTGATAAAGGGCTATACACTGGTATTATATTGGTAAAGGGCTATACACTGGTATTATATTGATAAAGGGCTATGCACTGGTATTATATTGGTAAAGGGCTATACACTGGTATTATATTGGTAAAGAGCTCTACACTGGTATTATATTGAGAAAGATCTATACACTGGTATTATATCGATAAAGGGCTATACACTGGTATTATATTGATACAGGGCTATACACTGGTATTATATTGACAAAGGGCTATACACTGGTATTATATTGGTAAAGGGCTATACACTGGTATCATATTGGTAAAGGGCTATACACTGGTATTATATTGATAAAGGGCTATACACTGGTATTATATCTATAAAGGGCCATACACTGGTACCATATTGGTAAAGGGCTATACACTGGTATCATATTGATAAAAGGCCATACACTGGTATCATATTGGTAAAGGGCTATACACTAATATTATATTGACAAAGATCTCTACACTGGTATTATATTGGTAAAGGGCTATACACTGGTATTATATTGATAAAGGGCTATACACTGGTATTATATTAGTAAAGGGCTATACACTGGTATTATATTGATAAAGGGCTATACACTGGTATTATATTGGTAAAGGGCTATACACTGGTATTATATTGATAAAGGGCTATACACTGGTATTATATTGATAAAGGGCTATACACTGGTATTATATTGGTAAAGGGCTATACACTGGTATTATATTGATAAAGGGCTATACACTGGTATTATATTAGTAAAGGGCCATACACTGGTACCACATTGGTAAAGGGCTATACACTGGTATTATATTGGTAAAGGGCCATACACTGGTACCATATTGGTAAAGGGTATACACTGGCATTATATTGATAAAGGGCTATACACTGGTATTATATTGACAAAGATCTATACACTGGTATTATATTGACAAAAATCTATACACTGGTATTATATTGATAAAGGGCCATACACTGGTACCATATTAGTAAAGGGCTATACACTAATATTATATTGACAAAGATCTCTACACTGGTATTATATTGATAAAGGGCTATACACTGGTATTGTATTGATAAAGGGCCATACACTGGTATTATATTGCTAAAGGGCTATACACTGGTATTATATTGATAAAGGGCTATACACTGGTATTATATTTATAAAGGGCCATACACTGGTACCATATTGGTAAAGGGCTATACACTGGTATCATATTGATAAAAGGCCATACACTGATATTATATTGGTGTGCATCTGTTGGTAGCACCCTCCACATCAGTGTCCAAAAAGTTGCTTTTACTGGTGTTTTTTGCTCTTAAGCAGAACTCTATTGTTTGTATTCTGTTTCCTAATTGTTCTGAGAGCAGATTTATTGAATTTGGATGGTCTGTGATTTCTGGATGGATTGGATATTCTGACCTAGCTTGGAATCATAGCCTATGGCTACTACACATATACAGTGCTGTTGTATTGCAATATTGATTATCTAGGACAAAAGGATACACTTCAATAAACTTGCCAGCCTAACTCCCAAGTGGGTGCTCATTTCATTGTTATTTAAACTGACAGTTTCAATGCAACAATGTGTTACAAAAAGATTCTTCAGTATACAATAAGTGAGTACAAGTACAATACAGGCACATCAGCTAGACTTTTACCCGATGACTGAAAAGTTATTAAGTCTTTGGGCCTGTATGCTAAAAAGCCTACGAGAAGAGGAATTAAAACCCCTCAGATAAGACATCCCAATTCTAACTTATCTATTGATTCCACTGATTGCAGAAACAATGCCTGTTTTTCCTTCACCCTTTGGAATGCCCATTCCCTGCGAAATAAAACGACAATGTGCTCTTCATACATTCTTGAGAATTCAGTTGACCTTATGATAATAACCGAGACTTGGCTTTCCCAACATGACTATGAGGTTATGATTGGTGAGGTTACACCACCCGGTTACAATTTCTTGAGCATTCCACGCAACTCGAGTACTTTGGGTGGTGGCATAGGAGCCCTATTTAAGGAAGAGCTTGGACTGACGCCAGTGCACTACAACTGGTTATCAAAGGCCGTGGACATTGACTTGGTTGTCGATGTTATGTCTGTCCGTACGTCGTACCTGTGTTCTCGTCCGGGTCGTATTAAGCGTTTCGTGATAGCATTTGTACTATCATAACCGAATACGCAGGCGACGACCCCGTCATTGTAATTGTGTGTTCAACTCTCTCTCTCTCTCTCTCTCTGCAATCTTACCCCACTGGACTTAATTTCCGTACAATTGAGCATGCATGCTTTACTGATATGTGCAAAAGTGTGTATTATTTTGCACTCTACAGACCCCCACCCTCCCCAAGCAATGGCTTTAAAACTAATAAATTCCTTTCAGAATTTGATACCTTTGTGAATTCATTGAACAGTAAATTCATCATAGCAGGGGATTTTAATGTGCTTGTGGATGTCCCTACAAAGAATGACGTTTCACATTTTCTTACAACTCTCTCAAGTGCTTGTTTGATCCAGCATGTAGGCGCAACCCATGAACACGGGCATACCTTGGATCTTATAATATCTAGAGAAAATGATAATCTTATCACTGATTGTATCACGGGTTCATTGCTATCTGATCATCATGTTGTTAGATGTACAGTTCGGTTGCCGAAGCCACAACCTGTGAAAAAGAGGTTCACCACAAACAAGCTTAACCAAGTTGACTGTGAATCTTTCAAATGTGATTTGCTGCAATGATTTGAATCCCGTAAATGTTCTAGTGTTCAAGAGTTTGTTGATCTCTATAATAATTCCATCAGAGAAACCCTTGATATTCATGCTCCTCTAAAGACATCTGTGCGCTCTAGTAGGCCTCGCAAACCATGGTACAATAGCGAAATCCACGTGGCACGTGACATGAGTGCAGGTGGAGGAAATCCAGACTTCATGTCTATCGGCAGCTCTATGTTGCCCAGCGCAAACTAGTCAATGAAATGATTGACAAGGCCAAGCAAGACTACTACAGAGAACAGCTCATGGGGGCTGACCCTAAAACAGTTTTCAAAAAAGTGAATACTCTTCTAAACAAAACTGCTACAACCTTACCTGCCCACGACTCTGCTCATGCCCTTGGCAATGACTTTGCTTCATTTTTTGCTGGCAAAGTTGCAAAGATTTATGACGGCATTGAAACAGAACTGGCAAATTCAGATCCAACCTCTGAGCCTGAGCAACTGCCCGCAACGCATGAACTTACCTACACATTGCTTGAGTTTGATCATGTTAGTGAGGAAGATATTCAGATATACATCTTGAAGACTCCGGCAAAATCTTGTTTGTTGGATCCAATACCAACCTGGTTCATCAAGCAGAATGTATGCATGTTTGTTCCTGTCATAACTCAAATTGTAAACAGTTCTCTCAACACCGGCACCTTCCCAGACTCATTGAAGCACGCTATTATTTCTCCTGTCATCAAAAAGCAGTCCCTCAATCCCAATGAACTTAGGAACTATCGGCCGGTATCTAATATCACTTACCTGTCCAAAATCATTAAGAGACATGCTGTTGACAACATTGCCAGATACTTGATGGATAGCGAGCTCGGAGAACCACAATCGGCATATAAGCCTGCACATTCTACAGAGTCTGCATTGCTCAAAGTAAAAAAATGACATCATGGAATATGTATCTGAGCGTAAAGGTGTGTTTCTGGCCCTGTTAGATCTCAGTGCGGCCTTCGATACTGTTAACCACCACATCTTGTTGACCAGGCTTGCAAATAAAAAGGGACTGCAGGGTAATGTGCTCAAATAGATTAGTTCATATCTGTCTAGAAGAACAACCAGCGTGTGTATAGATGGCGTTTTTGGGCAGCGTCTTGATTTAAAGAATGGCATACCATAGGGATCGATAGTTGGTCCACAACAGTTCACCATCTATACAATTCCAATTGGCAACATCCTGAGAAAGCATAATTTGCTGTTTCATATCTATGCAGATGACATTTAAGTATATACTTCTTTTTTTGCCTAACAACCATAAATCCATCATGTCGGCACTTATATATATATCCCTTTATCAATATAATACCAGAGTATAGCCCTTTATCAATATAATACCAGTGTATAGCCTTTTATCAATATAATACCAGTGTATAGCCCTTTATCAATATAATACCAGAGTATAGCCCTTTCTCAATATGATACCAGTGTATAGACCTTTATCAATATAATACCAGTGTATAGACCTTTATCAATATAATACCAGTGTATAGCCCTTTACCAATACATACATACATACATACATATATACATACATACATACACACACACACACACATACATACATACATACATACATACATACATACATACATACATACATACATACACACATACATACATACATACATGCATGCATGCATACATACATACATACATACATACACACACACATACATACATACATACATACATACATACACACATACATACATACATACATACATACATACATACATACATACATACATACATACATACATACATACATACATGCATACATACATACATACATACTTACATACATACATACATACATACATACATACATACATACATACATACATACATACATACATACATACATACATACATACATACATACATACATACATACATACATACATACATACATACACACATACATATATACATACATATAAGGCATTTATAAAGCGCCATTACATCAAGAACGCAGCGCATATGGAGAAACATAATAACAACCAAGTACAAATAAAGCATAAGATGATATGAAAATACAGTAGTAGAGAAAAACAACATTAGATTGGATACAAATAATACTTCAAACACTTTTTGAATTTGCCTAAAGAGTCAGATTCTCTGATGGAAACAGTGAGTGCATTCCAGATTTTTGAAGCAAAGGGCTATACACTGGTATTATATTGATAAAGGGCTATACACTGGTATTACATTGATAAAGGGCTATACACTGGTATTATATTGATAAAGGTCTATACACTTGTATTATATTGGTAAAGGGCTATACACTGGTATTACACTGATAAAGGTCTATACACTGGTATTATATTGATAAAGGGCTATACTCTGGTATTATATTGATAAAGGTTTATACACTCGTATTATATTGATAGGGGCCATACACTAATATTATGTTCATAAAGGTCTATACACTGGTATTATATTGATAAAGGGCCATACACTGGTATTATAATCATAGATCTTAGGAATGCCTTTGACTGTAAATTATGGGATTTTACTTAGCAAGCTGAAAATGTATGGATGTTCACAAAGTTTATATCTATCAAACTGAAACAAAAGGTACAAATTAAAAATGTATTATCTAAGCCCAGTCGAATTAAAATTGGTGTGCCACAAGCTCGATCTTAGTCTTTAGACCATTACTACTTACTATTTTTATAAATGACCTATGTCATAAATAATCTATCATATTTTGTCCTGCAATTCTGTGGCTTAAAAACCATGAGATATGTCAAAAAAGTAGTGAAACTAAATCTAAGAAGGGTATTTATAATATACCACGTAAAGAAAGTTTGAAGATAAATAACTTAAATAGTGAAACAAATTAAATAAATTTTCTTTAAAATACATAAAGACTTCGAGGAATCTGAAGTTGTGCCATCACAACTAGTGTGATTTCAGTCGTTTCTACAGAAATAATACCAAACTTTAGACTTGAATATCTCCTTAAGGAAAAAATATTTCTTTGAATGCTTTCTTCACCATTTTGTTTCTTTTGAAGTCCCCTTTCATTGAAGATGAACATGCTTGACCACTGAACTAATCCTTTAACAAAACCAAATGCATGTTGCTAACAAGTAATCAAAGACGAAGGTTTTTAAATAGAGAGATTGATTTACTAATTGAAATTAACAACAAGAAACTAGGATGTGTAGACAGTGTCAGATGTTTTGGTGTGATGGTAGACACAAATTTACTTTTTCATGAGCATGTGTCTTCTGCATAAACTTGCCTGAGAAAGGTAGGTTTACTTAAGAAAGCTAGCCGGGGAAGCTAGAGGCTCATTCGATGACGAGTGAACACACAATTACAAAGAAAGCTTGAGATTGTATCCATCACGGAATCCATCAATTTTTGTTTTTGAGGGAAAAGTAAAATACGAAATTGAAAGCCTTTTTATGCTAAGAATATAAATTGTTCTCAAACACAATTTTATAAAATTAAGAATAATCAGTCATGCATATTACAAGAACGTGTATATTTTCTAAGAATCACATGAGAAGAACAGAAGAAAATACAATTTTAAAGGTTTATTTATGCCGCATTTTGGTCTATAAATGCGAAGAAAGCTAGAGGCGCAGATCAAGGGGTATGGAAGAATTGACAAATCTAGAAATAACTCTTGAGATATCTAGTAAGAGAGAGAAAGATTGTTGTTTCAAAATGTTGTCTAATTCTTTATTTTCCTTTATATATATTTTTCACCTTGCTAAACATTTTTGGGCCCTTACCTCCTACATCCTGGTCGTTGCCTCCACCCCACCCCCAACCTGGTCGTGCCGCCCTGATTCACTCTTTTGATAGTAATCTTGATGAAAGTTCTTGATATCATTGTTAAAGAAAATAAGCAGTGTTTCTTAATAGGAGACTTTAATATAAACATTCTCAAGGGTTATTCTGTTAGCTTATAAAACCTAGGCTTAACTGCTTAATCTTGCTATAATTATCTTATTGTTCAATAATTTGGTCTGGTACCAGTAAGTCCTTCTTTCATAAATTTCTCTTACTACAAAAGAAAGCTGTCAGTCGTAATTCCTAACCTTACGATCATATTTCTCCTTTAAAGAGGCGATATCGTCATATGTGCACAATATTTAGAACTCCTTTCAAATTTTTGATTGGTTGAAATTTTGCTGCGCGATTCGTTGTCTCGTATTGCAAGGTATATACTTATTTAAAACGCCCTACTGGTCACCACACGAGATAGCCCAGATGCTTGAGGCGATCATCAGTTACGTTTTTATTTTTAAATCATGCCGTGAGTTCAAGCCCCGGTAGAATCGTTTATTTTGACTTTTTGCTTTCATCTTCTTCTTCTTTTTTCTCAGTAATTTCCATTTGGTGACTATCATTGTAGTATTATAATACTAAAATTTCACTTTCGCTTTCTGACAAAAAAGCATTGAAAATAACAAATAAGTTTCTCGTCACAGTAACGTAATGCGCTGTGTATGTAATTCTGCACACACAACGTACATGCTAGTGTCTGGCTGTACTGTGTGGTACAAACAGACAGAGGATCGCATCTTGCCTCCACAACCGGAAGTGACGTCAAAATAAAGTATCCCCCATTTTTACCGTATTTACTGAGGCGAGCCTCCCTCTTTAATCTATTCACAAAATCTGTTCAAGCTACCTGACGTCATCAGCACAATTATTGTCACTTTTACTTTTAAATGCATCAAAACAGCTTCTATTTTCAAAATGGATTTCTGTTATCAAAATGGATTGGAATAAAGTCTTCACATTACCAATTTACTCCCTATTTGTTACTTTTTAAACTATGTACCAGAATAGCAAACAAGAATTTTGTTAGTTATTCAGTCTGGTACAGAGTTTTTTTTTTTCAAGTACCGAAAAAGGAGTATAATGAATTGAAGGCTTTATTCCAGTCCATTTGGACAATAGAAATCCATTTGGAAAATAGAAGCTATTCCAATGGTTATTCACCAACTAACTTGAAATCCATGAACAAATCCACAGTTACAATAACAGGACTCGAAGTAATGTAAGAATGAATTTTATGTGTCTTTATATTACGCAACCGGTTAGCGTTACTTTAATTGTCTTCATCCAAGTTAAAAAGTCTTCGAATAGCTTCTCGTGTGGGGCCATTGCTTTAGTTTATCACGGAGACTGTCGTTCAGTTGCATCATATCCTTATACGTTCCAGTTTTATTTTGCACGGCTGGCCATGTACCACGCCTGGCTTATTACTCAACAAAGTCCCGTTGTCAGATTGTTCAGAAATGATTTGTATGTCGAGAAAAAGTCTAAGAAATCGTCCTACTAATGTTTTTCAATCCCCTGTCTGCCAATGATCTTAAATCCCACGAGGCCCCGGGTTAATCCTGGAGTGGGTAGACACGCCAGTGCACCACAACTGGGTTATCAAAGGCCTTGGACATTGACTTGGTTGTCGATGTTATGTCTGTCCGTACGTCGTACCTGTGTTCTCGTCCGGGTCGTATTAAGCGTTTCGTGATAGCATTTGTACTATCATAACCGAATACGCAGGCGACGACCCCGTTATTGTAATCGTGTGTTCAACTCTCTCTCTCTCTGATTTTAGATCACATCTCAATAAGGGAATCACCCTAAAAGTACTTCATTGAAAACTATTGTTCTGTTGTTAATTAATTCACTTATTCTTCTCTCTAAGTGGTATGGATGCATGTGCTTTAAGCTAAGAGAGAGAGAGAGAGTTGAACACACAATTACAATGACGGGGTCGTCGCCTGCGTATTCGGTTATGATAGTACAAATGCTATCACGTAACGCTTAATACGACCTGGACGAGAACACAGGTACGACGTACGGACAGACACAACATCGACAACCAAGTCAATGTCCACGGCCTTTGATAACCAGTTGTGGTGCACTGACGGATGTGTGAGTTGTATTTGAGGGTTGGGTGCATATAGCCTTATATGTGTAAGTTTTTGTGAGGTAGGTTAGGGCGGGAGTGGGGGGAGGGGGGGGGGGTATTTTGACTAGGATTACGTACACACTTACAATTAAAAGGAGGATCAGGTTTAAATATTATTATTTCATTTCAACCACAGTCAGATTACATGGGAGTGCTCACCGTGTTAAGCTCAGAAGAGTTTTTTGTGAGTTCTTGCATCCTCAACATTTTGTTCTAAACGTTTGTATTTATGCCTTAATTGTTTATATTTATTTTGCTGCTCTGCTTTTGTTTGCTATATTTATCTATACCTGTAAATGTTGTGAAGAAACAATAAATGAGTCAAATCAAAATGGAAGAAAATTGCTCGAATCGAAGAAAATTCCCGAGAATGAAAGAAATTGAAGAGAACAGCCCGAAAATCGAAGAAAACTTTTCCGGAAAATAAAGTTTTTTTCGCTAAACAAAATCATCACCAAATTTGGCATCAAAGATTCGTGCCCTTCCATCAGCGATGCTATGATTTTCCACATGTTGGAAAATCGAACATATTAAGGTCATCGAAAATTCACGCAATTGCTTTTCTTAAACCCCTATACATGCAGTGTACAATTTTACACACTGTACGTACGTACGGAGTTTCTTACGGCAATGGTTTAAGCGTGACACGTCTGCACGTGTACACTATCTAGGAAATATTGAGTGCGGGCCCTGCGCGTAGCAATGTCGTAGATATCGAGACGAATATTGGCATTGCCGAGAATTAACCTTATAATTTTTCACAGTTTATTTCCCTAATGTATATTATATTGTATACTTGTATATCCCGCTTCTTACATTTTACAAACGGAATTTCGCCACGGGAGCAAGTTGTCCCCTGACCAACTTTTTTCCTCACCCTTACTGAATAAGCCACTGTACTTGGAACGAAACACTTGGGAACAACTTGGGATTTCTGGATAAAGACACTTGAGATTTTGCAACAGCAATTGCAAAATACGGATGGGTTACCTTCACGTGATGGCAACTTCGGTATGACAAACAAACACTCCATAAAATCAATTCATGTTCTAATAATGATTACGTTTGCTTAAAGGAAAGGTATCGCCCCATAAGACATGCAGAAGTGAACGCCGCCCGTGCTATCAACGCCACTTCCGGTTTTCAATGTACCTATTGATATTGAGAAATCTGTGATGTTATATCGTTCTCACATCTGTCGGACCGAGCATATGGGCCTTCATGTGTTATCGATAGCATCACATTTCTCGCAATCAATAGGAAAAATTGACAGCCGGAAGTGACGTTACCAGCACGGCGGTGTTCACTTCTGAATTTATTGATAGGACGACAGCCTTCCTTACAAGACAGCAAGAACACCCTTTAAAAAAAAAGGTTGTAGTGGCATTTTTGTGTGTAAAGATAGTGTAATAAAGAAAGCTTTGGCGTGTCTAGTGGCGTGTTTAGTGGCTTAGCCCCATAAATATATACCCCTCCCCAAAAAAACATTTTAACTTCTGCGAAATTGTCATGAATTTGAAGAAAATTTCGTAAATTTTCGTGAAATCTCCTTCATTTTTAGGAAATCTCCTTCATTTTCGTAAAATCAAAGAACTTGAAGCTCAATTGGGAAATCTTCTTCATTTCCAGGAAAATTCTTCTTTACTTTATTTATATATATATATATATATATATATATATATATATATATATATATATATATATATATATATATATATATATATATATATATATATATATATATATATATATATATATATATATATATATATATATATATATATATATATATATATATATATATATATATATATATATATATATATATCTATATATATATATATATATATAATATATATATATATATATATATATATATATATATATATATATATATATATATATATATATATATATATATATATATATATATATATATATATATATATATATATATATATATATATATGTATATATATGTATATATATATATATATATATATATATATATATATATATATATATATATATATATATATATATATATATATATATATATATATATATATATATATATATATATATATATATATATATATATATATATATATATATATATATATATATATATATATACATCTATCCAAATTCTATCCAAATTCAAAGTTTGTATAGGAATAACATAAGAATCAGACACATTTCGGAGCGTGGGGAACTCAACCATTGTGAAGGGTTCCAATTTTTTCTTTTCAGGATTTGAAATAATGGCTTGTGATTGATCTTTTCACCGTGCGCTTTTAAAAATTGAGAAATTCGAAGAAAATTGCTGACCTCTAATTATGTGTAGTCGCGCTTTAACAAGATTTTCTGAAATGATGAGAAATAACTCGGGGATCTGTGAAAATTATTTGGCAATAACTGCGTGAAAATTACGAAGTCATTTTACTTTCGCGAAAGTGAACATAACGAAGCAAACTTTGTTATAAACCGTCAATGAAACGACTGATAAGCGTCTATGACTAAAATTTTCAAAATTTAAATGGCGGCTTCCATTTATCACTGTAAGCTCAGTGCGCATGCTTGAGTCTCCCGATCGGGAGACTTATTGAGTCCCCCGATCGACGGAACGAACCGAACTGACCAGTCCTACAGTCCTATCGCCGAATGAGGGCCACTACAGACAAAAAAAAAAGTGTTTTAATTGTCTTCCAAATTATCAGTAATCGCTAGTGCACATGTTGCATAATTAAAATTGTACTAACAAATCTTATGTGCTTTTGACGTCATTCACGTATTCCTTTCATTTGGTTAATTATTGCAAAAATGGTAGAATTTTCCTTTTTGATCTGTGAATGTTTGGTACGATCAGCCTGAGAACAGTGTAATGATTGTATACTGACTCTTCCGCCCTTCGCCCAATACATTTTCCATAAGCTTAGAACATCAATCAGACTTTTGTCGAGATGAATTTGATCTTATTCAGCAAATATTTGACCCTAAATTATTATATGTTTGTTTATCAAAGGTGCCTCACATATCCCAGAGCTTTTAAGATCTATGGATAGGTAACAACTGTCGTAATTGGGGAAAATACGCTATAGACCATGGAATGGCAACAATTTCATCAAAATCGGTTATAAATTGACCATTTTATAGTGTTTGGTCTGTTATTATAAATTATGCAAATTATATTGAAATTTTGTGATATCAGCTGTCTTCTCTCAACATCACCTTTGCATACAGTAACTAGAACATCAATGATGTAGTTGCTCAACATATATTTTGGGTGGGTACAAGCCTGTTTTTGTTGGTGGGTAGCCTAGTTCAGGCGCTTCTTGGACAGTAATTGAGGGACAATTTTCATTTTAAAAGAGGCACTTTTGTTGTTAGTTTTCGAAAAGTGGATGAATCTTGCCTGCTAGTCCCTTGATGGTTCCTACTTATATGGTTTGAGCATAGGCGGGATTTAAGGAGAGCAAAGGGGACATTTTCCCACCCTCACTTCTGTCTAAATGGATACTTTTGTATGGCGATGTGTTGTATTTTGCTAAATTTGTAATCCACCCCCTCCTCCTCCCCACGCACACACATACACACACTTTTGACTTTCCCCCACTTTCGGTGGAAAATCCCGTCTACAGCTTTGAGATTGGGGAGCCAGGACCAATGTTGACAATCACTCATCGAGAGAATATGAAAATGCTTTTTTTGAAATTGCTACTTATAAAATATTGGGGGTATGAGGGCACCAACGCCACGCCCCTTGGTGTCGGTACCCTCGTATAATGACATGTTTTGATTGTGTCAAATAAATACTAAATGTATGTAACAACTTCTACATATTATGTAATATTTGTCAGTGAGTAAATTTGTATTTGTTTTAAATCTCCAAAAATGATCTAGAATAATTTCTTATAAGTTTCAAAAGTGTGTCTCCGGTACAGCCAGGTCTGCCCTAAAGTTTCAAAAGGGCACCTCCTGCTCTCCTTGTATACATTAGGTCAAGAGGGCAGTGCCCCACACCTGGCATTGCTGTAAAGCGCCAAAAATCCCATGGGTTCTCAGCACTCTACTTGCCCCACTGCGTAATGGAACTGTTTTTAAGTAAGCCTACAAAAACGGCCTCGACAGTAATATGATGCAAATTTTTATAACAATATTTCTTTTGAGGGAAATTGAAATCATAAACAGACATAATAGTAAAGTACTGTATGTATAAAATCAAGATGGAGTAAAGTACTGTATGTATAAAATCAAGATGGATTTTAACATCCTTGCAACAAGACATGTTTTTAACTATGGCATATTTTCCTCACATTGCTAGTATATTAGCCATTTTTTCAGCAAATAATTAATTATCATAATGAGTCACAATTAATCAATAATAGCGTCACACAACACTTCCAATTGGCAATCATACAAAATATAATTAAACAGATTCATATAAGATGGACTTAATTGACACCTGAACTAACCCTTGAAGAAATTATCGTAGACAAATAGATGACCTTAACATTTTACGCATCAATTATTCCAAAGAGCTTGTTGTGAAAAACCAGACTATGTTACTGGAACAACGAATCAATCTAATTAAGGTAAACATAGCAACACAGCAAAATATCAACAACAACAACAAAAACGCTTAGGGTATGATAAATGCTGCAAAAATCCAAACTTATCCAGGCGAGAAACTGGCTGTCAAGTCAGTCATCGCTTAAGCTCAAATCCCTTGAGGGGATGTTGAGCTAAAAATTCTTCAACTTTGATTTAGCCTTAATTCCAGGACTACATGTACTTTTATAATACCCTCTTTAAAATTTAAGGTCTCTCCGATCAGTGAGTTGCCATTTTAAGTGGCAACTCCCTGCTCCGATGAATGCCAAAAAGTTACGTGTACCCATTTATCTTCAACAATGCCTATTCATCAAAGAGAGAGAGAGTTGAACACCCAATTACAATGACGGGGTCGTCGCCTGCGTATTCGGTTATGATAGTACAAATGCTATCACGTAACGCTTAATACGACCTGGACGAGAACACAGGTACGACGTACGGACAGACATAACATCGACAACCAAGTCAATGTGTACGGCCTTTGATAACCAGTTGTGGTGCACTGGCATGTCTACCCACCCAGGATTGAACCCGGGGCCTCGTGGTCTGTAGACAGGTATGATAACCGCTACACCACAGTAGGTAGATGCCTATTCATCAACCCAGCACATCAACATATCTGGGGTTTTTTGCTTTTTTCTTCAGCAAAGTTATGCCTCAGTGATTTCTTTTTACAAATTTGGAAAATAAAATAAAAGAAGATGGTGAAATCTCAGCCTAAAAGAGGATTTAATATACACTTGATTGCCCAAAAGAATGCCATTGATGTTCCTCCACGGTTTGTCTATGCTGTAATTACTTATCCTTACCACTATACAGTAAGAAGTAGCTGGGACTTAAACTTTCAGATAGTAGCTCTTACTAACAACTTGCATTTTTCTCGCCAGATGTAATTGGTCCACACGACTTTCTATTATAGAGAATAATTTGAGGTACAATACCAAACATTACGTCAGAGTGCACTACCTGACGTTTGACTTTCCTAAAGTGGTTTGAAATGGTGTGATTTATAAAGTTTTTTGTTCACAAACGCCAAATCAAATTATTGAATTTAGGGAAAAGTCAGTACACATAACTTCTAATTTGAGTGTAGGTCTATATGGCTTTCTGTTTATTTCGAAAAAATGGAACGAGCTTCAACTTTTGATGTAGGAGGTCTGTTTCGGGGAAACCATGAAGAATCTATTTTACCATCGGTAAGTACCTGTCATTTTCTCCCCGAATGTAGGCATGCCTGCTACAGTAAACAGGGTCATGCATGGCTGTATACCCCCTATAAATTTGTTGTGGGGATAAATTTGTTCAAGCCCCCCCAAAACAAAAAATGAAGCCTAAAACCAATGGCTCACTTGATTTTGTCTGGGTTCGTTCCTCACCCCTCTTCCCACCCAAACAAAATGAAGCCTAAAGCCAATGGATCACTTGGTTTTGTCTGGGTTTGTCCCCCACCCCCCTCCATCCCACCCTGCTTCCCTCCTTCTTTCCAAAAGTTGAAAATAAATCACCGCCCTTGATTATCTATATTTATCTACTCTCATTCAAGACCAATTTATTCTAGTAATTTGCACTTTTCCGGATCAGGTCAACCACGTCAGGCGTAATAAATATTGAAAAGTATGGAAAGCAATTGTTCGTATTTCGGTAGAAAATAGAAATAAAGTACGTACGGACGCTCTAATCTGAGAGGAAGATACGGTGCGATAAGAAATGCAAATCTGGGATTATCTCAAAATTGATGTGTTCGAGAGTGCTAAGCTAATATTGTTTTGATTCTGGGGCCTTACCTCTCAGATAATTCTTGGTCAAATCTTTGATCGCTTAAAAGTAATAAATATTGATTCTTGGTTAAATCTTTGATCCTTACAAGTCATGATTATTGTTTCTTGGTTAAATCTGTTATCCTTATATGTAATAAATATTGATTCTTGATTAATTCTTGGATCCTTATAAGTATTAAATATTGATTCTTGGTTTAAACTTTAATCCTTAAAACAGTAAATATTGATTATTGGTTAAATCTTGGATCCTTTAGAAGTAATACATTTCGAATCTTGGTTAAATCTTTGATCCTAAAGAGTAATAAATATTGATTTTTGGTTAATTCTTGGATCCTTAAAAGTAATCAATATTGATTCTTGCTTAAATCTTTTATCCTTACAAGTCAAAAATATTGTTTCTTGGTTAAATTTTTGATCCTTATTGTTGGTTAAATCGTTTATCCTTTATAAGTAATACATATTGTTTCTTGGTTAAATCTGTGATCCTTATAAGTAATATATATTGATTTTGGGTAAATCTTTGATTCTTAAAAGTAATGAATTTTGATTCTAGGTTAAATTGTTGATCCAAGTACTAAATATTAATTCTTGATTAAATCTTTGATCTTTAATAAGTAGTAAATATTGATTCTTGATTAAATCTTGGATCCTTATAAGTAATTAATAATGATTCTTGGTTAAATCTTTGATCCGTTACAAGTAACAAATATTAAATATTGGTTAAATCTTTGATCCTTTAAAAGTAATAAATATTAATTCTTGATTAAATCTTTGATCTTTGATAAGTAGTAAATATTGATTCTTGATTAAATCTTGGATCCTTATAAGTAATTAATATTGATTCTTGGTTAAATCTTTGATCCGTTACAAGTAATAAATATTAAGTATTGATTAAATCTTTGATTCTTCAAAAGTAATAAATATTGATTTTTGGTTAAATCTTGGATCCCCTTTATAAGTAGTGAATTTTGATTCATGGTTAAATCTTTGATCCCTAAAAGTAACTTGATAAATATTGATTTGTCGTTAAATCTTAGATCCTTAAAAGTAATATGTATTGATTCTTGGTTTAATCTTGGATCCTTTATAAGTAATAGATATTGACTCTTGGTTAATTCTTGGATCCTTAAAAGTAATAAATATTGATTGTTGGTTAAATCTTATCCTTATAAGTAGTAAATATTGATTCTTGGTAAACTTTTGATCCTTAAAAGTAACAGATATTGATTCTTGGTTAAATCTTGGACCCTCATAAGTAATAGATATTGATTCTTGGTTAAATCTTGTATTCTTAAAAGTAATGAATATTGATTCTAGGCTAGATATTTGATCCTTAAAAGTAACAAATATTGATTCTTGGTAAATTCTTGGATCCTTAATCTTCAAAAGTAATAAATAATGATTATTGGTGAAATCTTTAATTCCTTGAAATTTAGAAATATTGATTCTTGGTTAAATCTTTGATCATTAAAGCAATAAATATTGATTCTTGGTTAAATCTTTTATCCTTAGAAGTTATAAATATTGATTCTTGGATAAATCTTTGATCTCTAAAACTGAAATATCAACTGAACCATGTGTTGCATTTTTTGTAATCGTATTGACTGAGCTATCTTTAATTCTAGACCAAACCTTTTACAGTTTGCACCAACAATAATCCCATTTTCGACCAAACATCTTTCATTTTGGTGCCAAGATCTTCAATATTGACCCCAAAATCTGCACTTTGGGATAAGAAAAATCTTCACGCTTTCATCAAAAATGTCAATTTTGGACAACAATTTTCAAGGGCCAGAATCTACAATATATAACCATGAACCTTTGGATACGGAGTTGAAGTTACAGAGGTGAAGTTCTTATCACAAGGGCCATGAACAGATGAACCCATGGGAGCCATAATGAATCAAAGCAATACAATTTTAAAATAAAATAGGCCTTTATCTTTTTGTTAACGCTAATTGGGAAAAATTATGGGAAATTTTCGGAAATTTTTAATGAATTTACTGAAATTTTTCTACATTTCAGGAATTTTTTTTTTTCTTCAGAAATTAATGTTTGTGATTTTCAGATTTTTTTTTTTCAATTTCTGCGAAGAATTTTAAGAAAATCTCCGTCAATTTTCAGGAAATCTTCTGCATGTTCGTGAAACCTTCTTTAATTTCTTGAAATGTTTCTTCAATTTTCAGGAAAATTCTTCAGTTTGCATAAAAGCACTGTCAATTTCGAAAAAAAATTAGGAACTGTTGCCAAAATCGAACAAAATTTCAACAAAATTTCAATTTTATGTTAATAATTTCACAATGTGTCATCAAAATAAAGCAGGCATGAAAACTCTTTTCGGGGGTGCCTTTAAAGGTAAAAGCCTAGGTAATGGAAACTTTACGCACATTACTGTATGAACATTCGATGGTGGTTTCCAAACTTACAGGTTAAGTCGGCAAAAATCCTTCTAGACATGAACGACAACCAAGCGTAACAAGTATGAGAAAAAAACACTTAACAAGTTTAGTATAGGCTAAGGAGTACATGTTAAGTTTAGCTTTGAACAAGGAGAAGCTCCTTGCTTTGAAACAGTTTAGACTTGGTGAATGTATCGATATCTGGTGGGTGGCGGCAAAGCATTTCAATCTTTTAGTGTTTGGGAAGTTAGGGAAAGAAGGAGTATTTACATTCGTTTTAGCATAGAGAGCGTGGAGATTCAGATATCATTATTACTTCTTGTATTGATTATTACGTTTGGGATTAAGTTATCATTACCAATGGCAATGATTGGTATTGCTTTTACAGAGCATATGGTAAAGGTGTTGTTTCTTCTTGTTTTTAGCAGGGCCAATCTAATTTATGACGTCTTTATTTATTGTATCTATTCTACTTGATGATAAGTTAATAGATACCTACATCACCTTGTTATCTTTCTTTGCTTTTCGTTTTTGAGGAAACTGACTGAGGGCCGGTTTTAGATTAGGGAGGACAGACTTACAGGGGCGCGTAGGATGTTAGAGGCACCCACGAAAAGGGTTTCCCCGGTTGCATGCATGCTTTAAATTGTAAAATTATTAACATGAAATTGAAATTTTGTTTGATTTTGCAAAGAGTTCCTGAAAATTTCTCGAAATTGACAGTCCTTTCCTGGAAAGTGAAGAAATTTTCGAAAATTGAAGAAAAATTCCCGGAAATTGAAGAAGATATTACGAACATGCAGAAAATTTCTCGGAAAATAAAGGAGATTTCCCAAAAATTAACGGAGATTTCCTTAAAGTTATAAAAATATCGCTGAAATTGAAGAAAATTTTCTGAAAATAAAGAAAACTTCCTAAAAATGTAGAAAAATTCCTGGAAATGAAGAAAACTTTCTGAAAATGAAGAAAAATTCCTGTAAATTCAAAGAGAATTCCCGAAAATTTTCCATCATATTTCATAATTAGGGTGATAAAGGCGTATTTTAAAATTGTATTGCTTTGAAAATTTATCATGGCTCCCATGCGTGCATGGCCCTGATATTATAAGAACTTCACCTCCGTATCCAAAAGTTTTATATTGTAGATTGTGGCCTTTGGAAATTTTGGTCAAAATTGACATTTTTGATAAAAGCCTGAAGATTTTTATTCAAAAGTGCAGATTTTTTGGTCAATATTGAAGATCTTAGCACCAAAATGAAAGATGTTTGGTCGAAAATGGGAGGCTTTTTGGTGCAAACTGTAAAAGGTTTGGTCCAAAATTAACGATAACTCAGTCGATACGATTGCAAAACAATGCCATACATGGTTCACTTCATTTCATATTTCAGTTAATTATGGTTTCGTCAGAATTTTGGGAGGTGAGGGGTAGGTTAAGCCTTAAGTAACCCCTTATACCTTATACACGTCATTGCTTTCTTTATTACTATCCCTACAAATTAAATGCCACGACAGCCTTTTTTTAAAGGGTGTTCTTGTAAGTATATAATACCATTAAAGCCACTTGGAAAAGAAAACAAACTGGAAACTTAAAAAAACAAAAAAGTTACTTAAAAAAATGAGCAAATTTAGCATAGGTGACACCAACACCAATGTAAGTAAGCAGGTAAGGATTCTATATTTTATTAAGTTACTATTGTCTCCGATACACTCTTTTGATCTTTTCTTTTGTATTATACAAAGTTATTGTTTAACGCCATATAAACTATTGGGAATTATTTACCAGGTCCTGTTCTACTAGAGCGTTTCCATTAGGGTTTGCTTAATTTGCATATCACGTGGTATGTTTTGATATTGATGTGGATGTTTAGGTTTACTTCTTTGAGCTTAAGTGTATATTTTCCAGTTGTTTGTTTTGATTTTCTTTATGAATACTTCCCCGCATACCGTTTGATTTGTACATATTATAAAAGACATAAGTTGGTGTGACGTAATACTGTAATACGCTCTAATTTCCTATTTTATTTTTGGAACTATAACAGCTTTGCATCAATCGTACTATTACAGTATTATGTTACTTACTATACAAAATACAACACACACAATTGTACAGTATACACAACCACAAGGGCAACCCACACAACTGTACAGTATATACAACCACAAGGGCAACACACACAACTGTACAGTATACACAACCACAAGGGCAACCCACACAACTGTACAGTATATGCAAAGAGCTTGGTATAGACAACCTTAATTTTATACACTAAGTCTTATCCGTTCACTCATTGATTACTCATTTATTGTTTTCCCTCTATTCTTCAAAAGTAACCGTTGTAAATTAGAGCAAAATCAAATTAATGCTCTAAAAATTATTTTTCACATACCTCGCTGGGTTTCATCAATTGTACTTATTGACCCTCACTCCCTTCCCAGCTTTCAATCACGGATTGATTCACTTCTTAAAAATTACTGTAAAAACCGTTTAGAAACTAATAATCATTTGATAAAAACCTGTATTTCTGAAGAACAGTTGATCCTCTCGAATTTCATTCAGCCTAGCGTTATAAAGGCCTGTTTTCGGTGACTCTTATTTAGTTTCCCTTGGCCTAGCCTAGTCATTTTTTCTTATATTTTATTCTATTTGGTGTTATTCCTATGTTCCACCCTGGGAATTGCTGGTATGGTGTTTATTTATAGTTACCATTTGTAGTTTTCCTGGGGTGGGGTGGCTCTGAAACGACTCCTTTTGTATTCACGTTTACTTGTGTGTCCCCTGGCTGTTGTCAGGTTTGTTTATTCGTGTGGCTTTTTGACTACCCTTGTCCGTGCTTCTTCCTCGTTCATTTTTGCGCTTGTATAATTATTGTTTGACTTTGTAGCACGGCCTGTAGCTGTGGAACCCAGTCGTTAAACTAAGACAGTTTCGTTCGTTGGTATAGACATGGATCCCGAGTAGTATATCCATGGTATAGACAACCGCAAGGGATGGTCAAGGTCACATACCATAACAACCCCTAGCTCCTAAGTATTATTATTAGATATCGAAACGGAGAAAATAAACTTGTTGGAAGAAGAAAAAAGTTACATTTCTGTCCAGCTCTTTGACATACCTTATGTCCCAGTCAGGTCTCAATCATGTTTCTCTAACAAATGTATACAGTGAGTGTTATATTTACTAAATAAACGATGTAACAATAAATGATTAGGGATAAACACCCAACCCATAAATCCACACCACCATCAATGCAGGGAGATCACTGTCCCCTTGTAATTAGTTTGTGTGGTCAAGTTGATTTGCAGTAATCCCCAAAACTATTACAAGAATGGTTCAAAAGAGGATGGTTGAGAATATTGAAAAGGTGGATTAGAAGTCATTCAACTCTTATTCATGATGAGGTTAAAAAGTAACACATAACAACACGTTCATTATTTCTTTTATTTTCGAAACAAAATGTTTTGAATAAACTGTGCAGTTGGTATACTACCATTTCGGCACTGTACTGAGTTGGTACGTCTACTTGCCGAGTTGAATGTGTGCCGAGTTAGTTTTGTACCGATTTGATTTGCTTCAGTTCGCCCCAACTTTCAAAGGGCACCTCATGCCCAGTGCGTTTTGAGTTTTGCGTTCTTGTGGTTATTCGCAATGCATGCCAGCATTCAACAACCGGGCGAATTGATCATTGATGGTATTCTTCGTGTTCAGAGCCAGTAGAGCAGAAAATAAAAAAAGACCAAATCATCTCAACCATTTTTGGTTCCGATGCGATCAGCATCAGGGACCTGTCTAGTCGGCTTGCGGTGCGTGTGTGTGTGTGTGGGGGTGAGTGTGTATGTATGTATGTGTGTGAGTATGTATGTATGTATGCATGTGTGTATGTATGTATGTATGCATGTATGTATGTATGTATGTATGTATGTATGTATGTATGTATGTATGTATGTATGTATGTATGTATGTATGTATGTATGTATGTATGTATGTATGTATGTATGTATGTGTGTATGTATGTATGTATGTATGTGTGTACATATGTATGTATGTATGTATTATGTATGTATGTATGTATGTATTTTGTGTATGTATGTATATACGTATGTACGTATGTATGTATATATGCGTGCTTGTGTGCGTGCGTGCGTGCGAGTGCGTGCGTGCGTGTATGTGTGTGTGCGTGTGTGTGTTACGCCTAGCTTATAAACACGATATCTCAAGAGCGCTACTTTGGATTTATGTCATATAGAAAACACAGATAGCCCATGGTCCGAAGATATGCCGTATTTGTTGGTAAGGATATCATGCATATTGATGAGTGGGCAGGGCTTAATGTTTTTTTTATGTTCATGTTTCAACAACCATTTGTCCGTTTTGTTTCATATGTGGTGTAATACTGTTGTTAGCAAGTGTCCACATTCTCAGGGTATAAACATGTTGAATCTTAGTAATATGCGTAGTGGGCGGGGCTGAATGTGAGTTTGCTAAATATAGCTTGTAAACACGAAATCTCCAGATTAATAAGCTGAATCCATATCATATATGGTACACAGATAGCCCATGGTCTGTACGTGTGCCTTATTGTTTTTAGTGGGGATGTCATACATATTACGAAGTAGGCGGGCTCAGTGTAAAAGTTTTAAAATGGTCATATTTTAACAACTACATGTTTGTAAGATATATGTTACATAGGTATGTCATAGTCCGCACATGTGACGTATTGTTTTTGATGTCACGCCTATAAATGAGTGGCC
>JAIGNY010001047.1:1757500-1795000 GCA_020152595.1 Chiridota heheva | reverse complement strand
CAGGGTAATAATTGTAAAGCGCTTTGATACAGTCTATGACAGTATAAAGCGCTATATAAGCATTACGATCATTACGATTATTATGTGAACAACGATCTTTAGGCCATCTGTGTCTCCGTCTCCCTCCACAAAACCTTACCTCTTTGCAATACCGGTATCTATACCCCAAACGTCAATGTTCAGCCAACCAGCCTTAACAATCTCTCAGCTCCCATTCCCTTTTCATCCTTCTTGGTGACTTCAACGCTCACTACCACCTGTGGGGCTCCAATACCCCCGCCCTACCCAGGCAAGCTCGTAAAAAAACTCTTCGACAACACAGCCTTTCCTTGCTCAACACTTACTCCCCGACCTACCTTCACCCTGCCACAGGCTCCCTCACCTGTATTGACCTGTCTATCTGTTTCCCCAACTTCCTCCTTGATATTAGCTGGAAGGTCACTGCTGACCTCGCCTTATTCTTTCCAACCTTCAAGCCCCCGCAGACCAAGTGGAACCTTAATAAAGCCAACTGGCCCCCTTTCGAAACCCTCTGCAACTCTCACCTCTCCTCCCATCTCCTCAAGGGTAAGGATCCCATGTCAAACTTCTTTATCAACATCGCCACCTGCTCCATTTCTAAAACTTCCCAACCCTCTATTCACCCCCAACCCCTGGTTCAACGCTGACTGCAAAATCACCATCAAGAACAGGAGAAAAACCCTCAGGAACTTCAAAACAAACCCGACCACAAACTCAATCTCTTTCGCATCAGCCGTGCCAAAGCCAGGCGCACTATCAAGGACACTGAGTAAAACCAACACTTGAAACAACTTCATCTGTTCTCCAACCACCAATACCCCAACTAAGAAGATTTGTAGTATGGTTAACAGCTTCCACGGCAGGGTGGACAAGTCTTCCATCTCCCATTTTTCCTGGAATGGTAATCTTCTCACCGGGGGAAAAAGGATATTGCTAACCGCCTCGCCGCCTCTTTCAGCAACATCTCGTCCTCGGTCAACTACAACCCAATGCTTTCAAAGCCAAAAAAGCTCGCGATGAAACCCGGAGTATACCTTTCCCCGACAACACCGAGAGTTACAACACACCTCTCACCTTATCTGAATTAAAGCAAGCCATCCACGACGCTGGCTGCACCTTAAAAGGGCCAGATAACACCCCTACCAGTTCATGAAACACCTCCCCCAACAAGGTTACCGCTACCCTCCTCACCATCCTTAACCACATTTTGTCCTCACACTCCTTTCCCCCAACTTGAGGACAGCTATTATCAAACCTTCCCCAAACCGGGAAAGAACAGCACCGACCCTTCAGCTACCGCCCCATCGTCCTCACCTGCTGTCTCTGTGAGATTATGGGAAGGATTAATAACCAGAAACTAAACTGGTTCTTGAGACCAACAAAATCTTTTCCCTCACCAAAGCGGCTTTAGGAAACTTCGCAATACCCTGGACCAATTAACCACTCGACAAAGCTATCCGGGAATCCCTTGCGAAAAGTAACACCTCATTGCCATATTTTTCGACCTCGAAAAGCTTTCGACACTACTTGGAATTACCCGCACGCTTCACACCATCGGCCTCAGAGGCCACCTCCCCATATTTATTCAAAACTTCCTCTCACCCAGGCAGTTCCAAGTTTGTATTGGCCACACCCTCTCCATCCCTTACCCCCAAGAAGAGGGCGTCACCCAAGGCAGCATCCTCTTCCCTCTTCTCTTCAATCTGCCGATATTAATTTATCATTTTATAGTATAGCTAAGGCACTAATAATAATAATAATAATAATAATAATAATAATAATAATGAATACTTGTTATGCGCCAGTATCCATCAAAAATGATGCTCATGGCGCAGCGACACAACAATTAATGCAAAACAATGTGAACAAAAAAGAAATGTTAGTTAAGAATATTGCAAAAAAAAAAAAAACATACATACATACAAGAACAAATATAAGCTTAAAATTGAACAGAATCAGAAGACATGAGGAATGTCTTTAATGATGATTTAAAAGAATTGAGGGAAGAACTAAGTTTCATGTTGTCTGGAAGTCTGTTCCATAAAAAGGGGGCAGCAGAAGAAAATGAACGTTTACCCCATGTTCTAGAAGTACGTGGAATAGCTAATTGAAGTTTAAAATTAGAACGCATGAACTGGCGGGGAGACTTATATGGGATCAAAAGATCAGAAATATATATACCCTTATCTGAAGTCATGGATAAAAGACACTATTCAATGCAGTAAATTCCAAACGATGGCGGTATTGCAATAGAGTAAACAAAATATAGAATAAACAGAGGATCAAGCGGATACTCTTGACTGACTAGGCAAGCGAATAACAATTAAGTTAAAAACAAACTGACAGTATATAACAAGGAATCCTAAAAGAACAGGAATTTACAATTACAAAAGGCATTTTCGAAGTCCTTGAATGGAATACAACGAGTAGAATACTTAGATATAATGTATTTATCGACTTGAAGAGCAAACCTAAATCTATGTGTGAATTCGATCAACAAAGGGGGCTCAGAAACAAGCTTTTTACCTTATAAATAATATTTTAGGTGAAAAATAAGAAAGTTTACCTAACAGCCTAATAACTTATAACCGAAAAATATATCCTGCTTAGAAAAGACAAAATTCTCTCCAAAAAGCTCAGTTCAACATCAAGAATAAAATTAGACACTAATTCACAATTCCAAAATAAATGATTAATGCTTTTTTCATCTTCAATACCACAAAAGGAACATAGATAATCATTACTTAAATGTAAACGGAAAAGGTAACTATTCGTCCCAAAATACGGTGAAGGAACCGTAAATAAAATTACTGTAATTTAGTCTCCCTTAGGGAGGCAAAAGGGGCTAGAAAAATTGACTGCCAATTTAAGTCTGTGTTAAACAGATTTTCCCACTTGACAAGAGCCCTAGGTTGAGTACATAATGGTGATATTAAGTTACTATAAATAAAACAAGATGATGATGGTTGGTTGTTTACAGGTATATCAATAGCACTACAAACGATAATATTTAGATTTTGCTTCCAAAGTCTTGTGATAGCAGAAATGACACCATTATAAATAGTGAATGGAAAGGGATTAAGGGCAAATTTATTAATAAGTTGGTCATAGCTGAGAAAAGTAGAATCTGACACTAAATCATTTATCCTAATAATACTCTTAATATGCCATTCTTTATAAGAAAAAGATAAATTATCAATTTTAATGAAATGATTATTTCAAATAATCTGATTCATACAATTATTATTGGGAATACTATGAAATGCATGTGACCATGCCGAACAGACATCTCTAATAAATACATTTGTAATAAAAAAAAATGTTCTTAATATAAGCGCTATATAAGCATCTACATAATAAGCATCTACATAATAATGATAATATCATCAGATTTAAAGTTACATTTAAAAATAAATTTCTTGCCATAATTCTTTAAAAAGGAGTCAAAAAATAGTTTCTAGTTAGCATTTGTATTATTGATATATCTATAAACCCATGAGCATTTTAAAGAACGAATAAAGGAAAGAATATGTGGGGCCCTTAAGCCACCCCTGCGATAAGGAGAAATTAAAGTATTACGGCGAATTTAATCGGGCTTACCATTCCAAATGAATTTGAAAATTAGGATCTCAAGATCTTTAATAAAAGAGGCAGATGAATTAGAAGGATTTGAAACAAGTAAACAAACTGAGAAATACCAAATGTCTTGACAATAGTAATTTTCCCTAAAGGGGTTAAATCTCTCAAAGACCATATATTTAAAAGTCTTTTCAGACGGGATAGTTTAGGAGGAAAGTTTAACCGATACAAAATATCGAGACAATATTCAAACGTTACCCCAAGTACAGTTACTGGACCAGAGGTCCATAAAAAATAAAAAATATTTAAAAAACGTGGCTTATTAAAAGTAAGTGTACAAGGGGAAAAATATTGGATTTATCATGATTAACTTTTAAACCAGATGCTTTGTCAAGCTTAACAAGGGCATTAACAGTAGCACGAAGGCTATCTTGAAACCCATCAAGAAAAATGCAGGTATCATCAGCGTATTGTGACATTTTAAATTCATTATTAAATAAAGATAAGCCGTGGACAGCTAAAGATGGGTTTATATAAATAGATAGAATCTCAGAACATATAATATAAATGTATGGGCTAAATAGATAGAATCTCAGAACATATAATACAAATGTATGGGCTAAGTGAGCAACCTCGACGAACTTCCCTGGTAATTTTTAAAAAAGAGGAGGAATAATCATTATTGCATACAAGCAAAAGCATTATTATATATGGTGTGTATCCAATTAAAGAAATTATTATTGACATTTTCAAACTTAAGACATTTAAAACCAAACTTCCATTCAAGACGGTCAAACGCTTTCTCAAAATCAATCAATAATAAAACTCCAGGAATATCATTGTTATTGCAACAATCGATAGTACAGTAGTATCAAGGATAAAACGAATGTTCTCTCCTATAAACCTGTTTTTAAGAAAACCGGTTTAATTTGAATTAATAATCTTATCAATAATAATTTTAACTCTAAAAGCAAGGACTTTGGAACCAATTTTATAATCAACATTCAAAATAGATAAAGGGCGGTAGTTTTTTACAAAAAGATGATCTTTATTAGGTTTTGGTATTAAGGAGGAAAAAGGCACGACCCTGTTCATTTGATAATCGAGAAATATCATAAGCATAATTAAGTGAATTAAGAACAAGTGTGTTTATCTGTGGCCAAAAAATCGTATAAAATTCGGCAGTGAGACCGTCAGTCCCAGGGCATTTATTATTGGAAAAAGAACTTATAGATACATGGCACTCCTCGGGGGTTAAGCAAGTAACCGTCACAGCTGAGCGAATCGTCCTGGAATTTAAAAAAAAAACAGTTACAAGGAATGTTGTCAAGCAAGGAATCGGGATCACAGTTATTACTAGTATACAATGATTTATAAAAGGAATGGAGTTCAGATAAAATATTAGTACTATCAGATATCAACACATTATTATCATTTTTAATTTACGAATAACACTGTTAGCTTTGTTTTTAGTTTCTAGGTCTAAAAAATACTTCGTATTGCGCTCCCCTTGCTCCACCCACCTTGCCCTGGATCTGATTATAATGCCTTGAAGTTTAAACTTGTAAAGTTGTTTTAATTCATTACGTGCCAATAATAAATCGTTAAAAACCTCAGGCGAATTTGTTAAATAATAAGATTGCTTAAAGGAGAAAATGTCACGGGAAAGATTATTCTCCCGACATCTCTCTTTAGCCTTTCGTTTACTGTAAGATATACTGATATTACGTATACGATATTTAATCAATTCCCAGCGAAATAAAGGATTTTCGTTATTAAGAGAGTTGGATCAAGTAGAAATATGAATCGAAATCATAGAGGTATAATTTAAATCAGACAATAAAGTATTATTAAACTTCCAAAAACCAAGACCTCTCTTATATTATCATAATTGTTTATATCGAGGTTAACCAAAGAGTGCTCTGAATAAATACCGGGGGAAATATTTATATTACTAACAAGATAAATAAGATTACGGGAAATTAAGAAGAAATCTAGTCTACAGATTATATTACGATCTATACTAGAATGCCATGTGAAATCTTTTCTATGAGGATTTCTGTCCCGCCAAACAGCTACAAGATCGAAAGACGGCGGCATTAAGTTAATACATGAGTCCCTGGAGTGAAAATTGGTACGGCGGTTTCCCCCTATTTTATCAATATCTAAATTAAACACGAAATTAAAATCGCCTACTAAAATAAGATTAACATTATCAAAGAGTGAAAGTTGAGAATTAACAAGATACAAAAAAAAAGATGGATAATCGATATTGGGACCATAAATACAGACTACAGTAAAGTACTGATTTGAAATACATATATCAACAATAATCAAACGCCCATTATTACAAGAGTATAAATTGTTTACGTTAAATGACAATTTCGGATTAAATAAAATACACACACCCCGGCTCTTATTAGTGCCATGATTGAATAAAATTTCCCCACCCCACTCGTCTTTCCAAATATTCTCATCAGCCTTTGTACTGTGGAACTCTTGTATTAGATAAATATCTTTATTGCGTGCGTGTAAAAAAGAGAAAACCTGTCTACGTTTCTTAGCTTGCCGCAGTCCTCTTACATTGAAAGAAAAAAAAGGACAAATCACCCGTTATCAAACTGGATGAAAGTAATCAAAGGCGTTGTTGATAAAACATCAATGGAATTTACTGCATTGATACTAGAGATACAATAAGGATGCATACTTTGACGCTCGTATGATAAGTAGTTTCTAGTACTTTAGACTATCATTGTACAATAAACAAAACATGCTCCTTGATGCATGATATATACAATGAAATTGCGTTGGTTGCAAAACATAAAATAAAAAAAACTGAATAAAAAAAACATGGTTACGGAAGGTAACCTAAACGGTGAAAAAACACCAAATGAACGGTAAAGTAATGGTATGTAGGCTGGTGAATGGGCTGCAGAGCACTAGAAAGTTGAGATGTAAACAAAGCTTGACCTGTGCCCAGTTTTTTGAGGCCTATAAGCTAAATTAAAATGAGCATAACTTACATGGTGGAATACGAAAAAGCATACAGAATTCCGTCACGTAAATAAAACATTAATAGATCGGCGAAAAAGGAAAAAAAAAAACTTTAACAGTCTACAAGTTAAATTGCATTTGAATATAAAACACGCCAAACGAATAAGTTAGGTTGAACTTGCAGGGAACTTGCAGGGAAAGTGTATGGTTTTCCATTGGAAGACCGCCAACGGCTCGCTGCGAATTTAAGTTTTGTCCCGGCCTGGTACAGCTCTTTCACCTTCTAAGCATAACGACGCTTTTCGGTCAAATCCACTTTAGTAAGGTCATCAATCAAAATAAACTTTCTTTTCCAAAAACTTCTTTTGCCTTCTTCTTAAGGGGTATTTTGTCTTGAAAGTTGGCCACTTTAAAGAGAATGTGACGGTCCCGTCCTTGCACCAAGCGCCCGTCTCGATGGGTCCTCTCAATTCGTGCTCGGGCAAATCCGCTTTCACTAGGAGGTCTTTAACTATTTTCAAACATACCTCACCGTCGGCATTTTCGTAGCCGATCAAACGAACGTTATGACGTCTGGATTGACGGTCCTGATGATTGTTTAACTGGGCACTGTGATTTTATTGCTTTTCTTCCAACGATTCAATTCTGGTTTCCATATCAGTGCATTTTTTATCAGAGTTTTGTTTTCTGCTTGAAGTAATTTGATATGTTTGCTTTGTTCGGCTAGTCTTCTCTTGAAATCATTACGTATCTTTTTTAGTTCCGAATAAATTAGCTCAATTAAGGAGTTGAGATTCTCCAAATAGTTTTCTAAAAAGCTTTCACTGGCTTCATTGTCTTCAACGTCTTCCCCATCATCGTACACAGATGTAACGTTAGGCTAACTTAACGATATGGGGGGAAATGGAGAACCACTACCTCTGTTCTTTACGGTTTTACTGCCTCTCGGTTGTCCTCGTGGCATCTTAATTAGTAAAGCAAGGATATTTCCTTTCTCTGCAAATGTTTAAAAGAAGGCAAATAGGTCACGGAATTATCGTATAAATCCAAAGTCTACTGCAGCCCAAAGAGGAAACGTGTTACTTTTCCGCCATATATATATATATATATATATATGTATATATGTATATATATATATATATATATATATATATATATATATATATATATATATATATATATATATATATATATATATATATATATATATATATATATATATATATATATATATATATATATATATATATATATATATATATATATATATATATATATATATATATATATATATATATATATATATATATATATATATATATATATATATATATATATATATATATATATATATATATATATATATATATACAAAACATGTAAAATAACTTTGAACTGACATAACAGTAATAAACCTTCTTTCGTTTCAGGGCATCGAGAATCTCTTCCGTCCATGCACGGACTGTTTCAAGAAGAGAAAGAAATTGTTCAAAAGATTCCTCTACGTCATAGCGTTCTTGCTGTGGTTGGCGTATCTCACATACGCCTGCTCTGTGGATTTTCGGGAAGCTCTGGCCGTGTTCTGTATAACTATTTTGTCTGTGTTGGTATTTTCTTACCACAAGATAAATGCTCGGTGGGGCTCAACAATTTTCAAGAAATGTTGTGTTCCAGTACTTTGGATGTATCTCAATATATGGAGAAACCTACGAAGGTAAATTTCATTTATTCTATGAGGGGAAAATCGTCCTAAAAAAATGGCTGTTGGCAAGTGACTCACTATAGTGTATCTTATATATGCTTGTGACGTCAAATGCAAGGCAGTTATTGATTGGCGTGTCAATATTTATGTAGCTATTTCGACCAATGAGATGCATTGATTTGTATGTTTGTTTATTTTGCACTTTTAGGCACATGCCAGAGAAAGCACACGTAAGTCACAAGTGACTTCGTTTCAATGTGGGCTCAAGCAAAACTCCAGGATGGAAAGTGGATACACATCGGGTACACACAATGCTCTTTTCGAGAAGTGTTCAGAGAAACAGGAAGGGGGTGACTCTGAGCTACCTGCCTCCCTACATCACATGGACACTCCCTATAGACCTTTTCAAACTGAGTTTAGCCGAACGTGATTTCTTCAGTACTTCGACCAATCAAATGCTGGCGAAACTTTTCCTTTATTTCTTAACCAATCTGGTGCAGGTTTGAGGGAAAATGTAAGCAGCAATACGCGCGCGTATTTCCTTCATGTGTAACGCACGTATGATACGTGCCCTTAAAACATTTTTTTCATACGCTTGGTCCCATACCGTGCGTAAATTGTGCAGACGGCCAAGATTCCTTCAGTATTCTATCAGTCAATAAGATTCCTCCAGTATACGATTGGTCCATTATGAACACGTGAATCTTGGCCATGTGACATTATTTAAATTACTTATCCGGAAATTACCGATTCAGATTTGAAAAAGTCTATAGACTGCGACGAGAAGAGACTTGCTATTTTGAACGAAACAAAATCCCCAAAGAACAACGCAACTTAATCTCCCATTCTTGAAATCTAAAACAACACAAATTCATTTTCAGATATGTAGCTTCTTGTAAACTCACCGTTTACCACACAGAGGGAAGAGTGCGGAGATTAGTTACGTGATGTAGGAGCGAGACTCCTGTGGGAAATCATTCATAGCGCAAACGGTTATAGTTACTATTAAATTGAGCTTAGCTAATGTCCACGCAATGTACAATTATCTCCATGCTAACACGATAACTGACAGTTAGTAGTCAAATATGTCATATCCTGCATGATCGTCAAATTTCCTACATGGTCCCGATCTTGACCGACAGAATTTATTGCGGCACTTGACTTACAGGTATTTTCGATTCTTTGTTCCAGACCGTTCTACCTTCTTGTCCTTGCCGGTATTATACTTGCTTTGTTTTTCCTGATTCGTGGAAACACATGTCAGCTGATATCTTTGTGCGGCATGTTCATCCTCATATTTTTCAGCTACATCTTTTCTAAGAGCCCACGACATGTAAGTTATAATGATCTCAGAAGAGCTTTGAATTAAAGAATTAGTTCAGTGGTCAAGCAAGTCTATCTTATATGAAAGACGACTTCAAAAGAAACAAAATAGTGAAGAAGGGGTTCAAATATCTTATTCCGTTAAGGAGATATATAAGTTTAAAGAGTTTAGTATCATTTGTGTAGAAACGACTGAAATCAGACTAGTTGTGATGTCATAGACTTAGATTCCTCAGAGTCTTTACATATTCTATCATAGTTTGTCCTGCGGTTTTGTGGTTTAAAAGCCATCATGGGATATGTCAAAAAAAAAGCAGTAAAACTGAATCTTGGAAAGGTATTTATAATAGAACACCTAAAGAAAGTTTGAGGGAACAAATTTAAATAGTAAAGAAATAAGTAAACTTTCTTAAAAGTGCATTAAAAAATGCATTAACAATGTTAAGAATGCGAGGGTGAAGACGCCAACTATTTATAGTAGACCGTACTACACCAGTCATTTCTACACATGTAAAACAGAGCTTTAAACTTTAATATCTCCTTAGCGGAATAAGATTTTTGAACGCTTTCTTCACCATTTTGTTTCTTTTGAAGTCCTCTTTCATATAAGGTGAACATGCTTGACCCCTGACCTAATCCTTTGAATTCGGAACAGAATAGTCTTTAACCAGACCGAGAAATACCCTCCATCGAGGGTCTTGTTTCTAAAATCAGTCCGATTCGTACCCCAATCGGAAGAACAGTTTTGTTCTCCGATCAGAGATCCTTTACAGGGATATCCCACAATGCATCTATCCAAATTCAAAGATTGTATCAGAATAACATAGAATTCAAACATATTTCGAGCGCGGGAACTCAACCACAGCGAAGGCTTCAAATTTGTCTTTACGATTAGAAATAATGGTATATTTTCACGGTGCGCTTTTAAAATTCACCGTGCGGTTTTCGAGAAATTTTAAGAAAAGTGATGAATTCTTATTATCTGTTACCGCAGGGCAGTCGTGCTTTAACAAGGCTCTCTGAAATTATGAGAGATACTGGGGATTTGTGAAAATTATTTAGTAATAAGTGCGTGATAGTAACGAACTTGTTTTATTTCGTGAAATTGAACATGAACAAAGCAAACTTTGTTGAAATCCTTTAATGAAACGACTAATAAGCGTCTGTGGCTCAAACTTCACAATGAAAATGGCAGCTTCCCTATTTCGCTGTAAGCTCAATGCGCATGCTTAATTGTCCCGATCGGGGTGCTTATTGAATCCCCTGATCGGTGGTACAAACCGAACTAAAAATAGCAGGCTTGTTTAATTTGGTAACAAAAATTACACATTAGAAGTAAAACATTAGAATATTTTAGAAATATATTATTATTATTTCCAGTTATATACAAAAAGAATCTGAACTTTAAATGCCCATTGAATGATATTTATATATGAAGGTACCCATTTCCCGCCAAAATAAACCTAATTAATTATAGATGGACTGGTAGATATAAAAAAAAAGCGAGGTAATTTGTGAGAATAACCATGACGACTGAATTACTAGGACAAACTTCATAATATCCCATGCATATTCATGATTTAAAATCATACACACCTAAACATCTGTCACGGCTTGCATTTACGCACAATAACTGCATTATGGAAAACAATCGTCTTTTTCTGTTGCAGGTAAATTGGACAACGATTTTCTGGGGTTTTTTACTACAATTCTTGTTCGGCCTTCTCATTCTCCGCACTCCTTTTGGATACTTTATTTTCAATTGGCTAGGCAGTTTCTTTCAAATCATCATACATTTTGCAGATGTTGGCGCAAAGTTTGTATTTGGTAAACCTCTCGAGAACTGGACTTTGCATTTCAGGTAAATAACTTTCTATAGAGTGAAAAAGAAATCACGAAAAAATACAATTAAAGATGAGTGGAATGTTGTGAGCTGTCACATGCGCATGCATGATGCGCCTAGTGTGGCTTAAGTCTCGAAAGCGACATTTCAACTTCGAGTAATTTTTAAAATCGTATCACTCAGAAATTGAACATATATGTTCAGTTAAATCAAACAACTGTTCGATTTCTTGTGGTTGATATGACGGTTTTAAACAACACAATGCTCAAAATCGTCACACCAAGTAAAATATGACATTTGATTGTTTTAATTGACAGATTGAACATATGTTCAATTAATCAAAGAAATTGAACATACGCCTATGCATGATTTAACTGAACATGATGTTCAATTTGTGAGTTACTGATATGATGGTTTTCACCCATAAGATTATTTAAAATCGAGTAATTGGTTAAAATCATATCGCTCAGAATATGTCAGTTGAAATTAATATACGTCCATTTCAGAACTTATAGCACACTAATGTTCACCATGTCAGATATGACATTATACCTGCCCACCGAATACAATAATAGATTGACCACTTATAATTAAATCAGATGAGCCGTTGAAGTTTTCAAAATGGCCAATTTTCACTAAGAATTAACTTAACAACAAAGCCAACTGCCTATGTCAATAAACCCCTCATATTTACTGTATACAACCAGCATAGAGAGAGAGAGCATAGTACAATTAAGCCATTTGAGTCAAATTGGCCACTCCGATGAGGGATTTACGCCTATGACCAGATGACGTTTTTCTTTCTCTTCATTTCTGCGTAGGCTTCTGCAATTATTATCTACTTCAGTTCCATCACTTCGATCCTGTATTACCTGGGCGTGATTCAGTACATCACCAAGCGGGTAGCGCGCCTAATGCAATGGACAATGAGGACCTCCGCCTATGAATCACTGAACGCTGCAGGAAACATCTTTCTTGGACAGGTATCATACTTCTCCTCAGCAAGGGCTGTAATTCCCGAGACAGGCAATGACGGCCTTACCGGAGGGGATGGGTGTGTGTGTGTGGGGAGGGAGGGTGTAGGGGGCTTGTGGGAATATACCTACACGAGATCATTTTTCCCACCAACTGGCCCCCCCCCCCTCCTCCTTCCCCAATTTTTTCTAAGAGATACATTTTGTGTTATTTAACGGCTTTTGCCCCATGAGACAAAATTGCCCAACTCTTGCTCCCCATGACCAAAATCCTGGCGCTACCAGTAGGTAATGACCTCCACTCTTTAAGCACATAGTTTCGGAAATGCTTTTTGCTTTTACATACTTGCATTTAGGCCAAATACTGACCTCTGTTGGTGTGTGAGGAGGGAAGGGGTATATTTCTCCACCCGAACTCACTCTGCCACAAGTCTCTTCACCTTTTAGAGAAAAGTTACAACCCTGTCCCTCGGAGTGGCAACGGGGGAAATTGCCCATACAATTTCCATTAATGTTATATCCCACTTCCTATCGAATTTTCTATACTGTGCCTCCAGTATTTTACTCCATCCAGCATCACTAAATGATAAGGAAGGTATTATCAAACTGTCAAAAAGGGCTTTCAAAGGGACAAATTCGGGTGAAGAGAGCATCTTATTACGTTGGAGAGACAGATGGTCTACAATTATTATTGTTTTTATTTGATTAACATACAATATTGTCTTGCCACTCCCCGACATATTAAGAGGTCCCAGACGAGTAATGTACCCCCTGCACCCTCTTGTGCGAACCTTTCCCGATCAAGAGAGTCACTCTCTCTCGCGGATGAATTTTAGTAATTCAGGGGCATCGTTCATCTAATGAGGGAACTCTTGTTATAGGGTTATTGAAGTAAATGAAGGGGAATGGAAAAATTCTTGACCTAGCGGCATAGTTTTTACGATTTATATATCAGTATATAGACTTTCACCCAGGACTGTAACAAGCTGCAGAGTGCAGTGGTTAGGGCGTCGGTCTCTACCTCTAAAGGCGCTGTGATGTGTCCTTGAACACTGAAGAAGTTTGATACCATTTGCTCCAGTTCACTCAGTGTGAAATGATTATCAGTTTTGGCTGGAGAGTGAGGTGAGTCAGGGAGTTGTTATCAACTCCGTGGGTGAGTCAAGTACTCTCATCCGCTTATAGCACCATGATAACAGGGGTTAAACTCGCGAGGCCCAGTGGGATTATTGAAGTGACAAATAGAAATCTCATCTGGTGCTACACTTGTATTTAGGTACACCCTTATTTTATCAAACGACCAATCCGATAAGCCTCTTATTTCATTTTCAAAATAAATACAAACATATATGAATAAATGTATCTATTTATCCTTCCATTTAAAAGTCGTTTTACCCATTTTGAACAATATTCTTGCAGACAGAATCACCTCTCCTTATCCAACAAGGTATTGATGACATGACTAAATCTGAGCTTCATGCTGTTATGACGTCAGGCTTTGCAACTGTGGCTGGCTCAATTTTAGGGGCGTACGTCCTATTTGGTATCAGCGCCTCTCATTTGATAGCAGCGTCTTTCATGTCGGCACCCGCCGCCCTGGCAGTTTCAAAACTATTTTATCCCGAGATCGAAAAACCGAGATGGAAAATAGTTGAAGAAGTCGATCTTCCCAAATCGTGAGTGGTCAGTCGTCGTGTTTGTTTTAAAAACTTACTTCATTACAAAAGCCCATTAGGGCAATATATACACAACTTTTAATAGTAAATAACAAGTTTTGAAATGTCAAAAAAGCCACTGACACTAACGTGACGTAGGGTGACTGAGGCTAGGGTTAGGGTTATTCTTACATAACCCTTACCATCTTTCATCCAGAACTTTTTTTTTTCACTTTCAAACCTTGTTTTTTTTTTTTTTTTTTGGAACGAAATCTTTTTATGACCTTAATCAAGGCGTGATTATTGAAGGGTCCTCTGTCTTCCAGGCAGAAAAGTCGGGCCCCTTCCGCTTTCGGGACCCGCTGGGCCGCCCACCGGGATCATGCTGCCTATGTTTTCGGGTTGGCGCATATGTCGCGGGTTGATTAACCCTTACTCTACCAGCACTGTTTTGAAAATGCGCTCGGGAGGCGGGGCCAAAGACGGGGCACCCAAAACGGCGATAATATCGCCGCGTGGTAGAGTAAGGGTTAATGGGCTTTCGTAATTCAGCGATTCTACATGTTTATCTTACACTGTATGAAAGGGGACAATAACTAATGCCTGATTTAAGAGATATTCACAACACCTCTAATTTACGGAGATGGCACCGAAGGCCAGGGGTGTAGAATATGGTGGGTGGGAGGGGGGACGCTTAGGGGGCACTTCCCAAGTCATATACAGAAGTCCCCCCACACACACACACAGTCTGTAGATAGATTAAGTGATCCCAAAACTACAAAATAAAGGGGCACCTCATTTGAAAGGAGCACTTTGATAATATTGTTTTGAAAGTGTGCGGATTATGCTACAAGTTCTTGCATCTTTGACAGTAATCGAAGGGCACTTTTCATCTTTAAAAGGGGCACTCTTTTCCTTTTTTAGAAAAGTGGGATGGCACGTGTTCCTTGTGCCCCGCTTCCTACACCTATGACGAGGGCGTTAAAATTTGATGTCCGGGTTCGAAAGCCAGTTTGGAGCAATGTCATTCTAATCTTTATGCCCCTAGAAAAACATAAAAAGTTAGAAAATCGCAGGGCTTTGAAAAACTTATTAATCGTATTATAAAATTCAGAGTCACTGTCGTAGCCAGAATTTTTGTTTGAGGAGGGGGAAACCATGAGCGGCGAGAGGTATTTGTAATGTGGTGTAAGCGAAAGTATGTCGCCGTAAGGTAACATTGCTTTGCGCGCAGCGTAAAGCCCCACGGGTAGGGTCCAGAGGCCCGCCTAAGAGCCTCTGGTGGTATCCAGGGGTGAAGCCCCGGTGTAGGTCCAGGGGGAAAAGGCCCGGAAACTCTGAGTAATAAAATGAGATATTAAATGCGTTAAAATTGAAGCTAAATCGCGTGGTACGTTTTCAAGGGGCGAAGTTCCAGAAAACTACGGGGCATGGAAGAATAAGGGCACTGGCCTAAGTAAGCCAGCTTTTCTTTCTTTCTTTTTTCTTTGGAGGAGGGGAGGGGGATGGCAAAAGAGAGTTGGCAAAACCATAATAATTAGGTATTGAAGAAATACAGATTTATTGCCAAAAATAGAATCATTTTTATTTCACATTATACACAGGCTTGAATTCTGTTTTTTGGGTTTTTGCTCAAAAAAAAACAAACATACATGACAATAAACTTTTCAGTAAAACTTTCTTCCATTAGCGAAACATATATTTGAAATGTAATCAATTTTTTGGTGTGGAATGGAGAGGGGGGAGGGGGGGGGGAATGGCTTATTTGTCCCTCCTCTGGTTACGCCAATGTGCAGAGTGTTCAATAAAACACAAGGAACCCGTAATGCAACAGGTAAATTCCGCAACCATGTTTACAAGACCGTATTCTAGAATTGGTCTGTTAGTGGGGAAAACATGTTAAAGTAGGCCCTGACAACAACCTAATCACAGTGACAGAATTGTGAAGAAAATGTTCACGATGTTGTTCTAGCCGGAACAAGTTCAACCGAAGTTTTTCTACCTGATTTATATAGAAAATTCACGGACCCCGAGAAAATGAACAATTTAGGTGCCCAACTGCCCAAGCACGCCAACTAACTGTTGTACCCCCTCTCTATCTCTATACACAGAAACCTGGACAGTATTGCCGAGGCGGCGGCCCATGGGGGCCAGGTGGGCATTTCCTTGGGGCTCAGTATCGCTGGCAATCTCATTGCCTTTACGTCAATGGTGGCCTTAGTAAACGGTGCTCTTAGCTACCTTGGCGATCTTGTAAATATTCCAGATTTCACTTTTCAGGTGCGTTTCATTCATACATATTTTATCCTTCTTGAAACAAAAGTGTATGTATTTACGGTAATATATGAAGCGGCACACCCACAGAATGTACACAAGGGTGTATCTAATAAACTTAATCAATTTTGTTCAACAAATATTTGATACCTAGTATACGGTGAATGAAACGGAATGAATGGAATTAATGAAGAGTAGAATTCTTAACAGCATTAAAGGATAACAGAAAGATTTTGTTCCAATCAGTGACGTAAGGAAAATCGTCGTTCCACTTATCTAAACAGGATGGTGACTTCTTGTAATGTTTTACGATAGAATGATAAATTGCAAATTTTGTTGAAAATGCCATTGGAACAATCAAGTGATAAATTTGATTAACTACGGGTAACATTAACAGAGTTGGCAACATGGGGAGGTAAATTACCTTTCCAAGAAGCAGGTATACAAGAGATAAAACCAAAATAACGGCCGAAATTTTTATTTATTTATTTATCTATTTGTTTGTTTGTTTGTTTGTTTGTTTGTTGGTTGGTTGGCTGGCTGGCTGGCTGGCTGGCTGGCTGGCTGGATGGCTGGCTGGATGGCTGGATGGCTGGATGTACTAGCTGTTCGTGTTGTTACTAGCTGTTCGTGTTGTTACTAGCTGTTCGTGTTGTTACTAGCTGTTCGTGTTGTTACTAGCTGCTCATGTTGTTACTAGCTGCTCATGTTGCTACTAGCTGCTCATGTTGCTACTAGCTGCTCATTTGCTACTAGCTGCTCATGTTGCTACTAGCTGCTCATGTTGTTACTAGCTGCTCATGTTGTTACTAGCTGCTCATGTTGCTACTAGCTGCTGATATTGTTACTAGCTGTTCATATACCTTTAACCAAATTCAATTTAGCTTCAGTTAAGTTGTCTCCAGACGTCCATAAACTTACCATGATGTATTTATCATTGCAGTACATCTGTTCATTCGTCTTAACCCCCCTGGCATTCATCTTGGGCGTGGACTTCAAAGATTGTGGAAAAGTGGCGGAGTTGATCGGTTTGAAGACTTTTATCAATGAAATAGTTGCCTATGAGAGGTTGTCGGAATGGATACAAAACAGAGAAGAAGGCATCGGCGAAGAAGTCATTTCCGTAAGTGATACAGACAGAGGTGTAGGAAGTGCCGGGAAGGGAAAACTATCCCCTCCGAAAGGGAAAACTACCCCCTTCGGAAGAGGAAACTACCCCCTCTGGTAAGGAAAACTACCCCCTCTGGTAGGGGTAAACTACCCCATCTGGAAGAGGAAACTACCCCCTCTGGAAGAGGAAACTACCCCCTCTGGGGGAGGGAAAATACCCATCTGGCGGGGGAAAATATCCCTTGAAAGAGTAAAAGTACCCTCTCTAGAATAGGGAAACTACCCTCTCTGGAATAGGGAAACTACCCCTCTGAAGGAGGGAAACTACCCCCTCTGAAATAGGAAAACTATCCCCTTTAGTGGGGAACTACCCCATGGGGAAACTACCCACTCTAGAAGGGGGAATTACTCCCTTTAGAGGGGGAAACTACCCCCTCTTGAGGGGGAAATTACCCCCTTTAAAAGGGGGAAAACTACCCCCTCTGCCCCCATCTTGTTAAAACTGTAAAACGTGACTGTCTAATGATAACACATAATACGAAGTCGCCACTTTTCTTCAAATTTCTCAAAAAGCGCACGGTGAAAAGATAATTCATATGCCATTTAATTTACATCGTGAAGAAAAAAAATGAACTATCACAGTGGTTGAGTGTCCCGCGGTCGAAATGTGTCTGACTTTTATGTTATTCCTATACAAACTTTGAATTTAGATAGATGCATTGTGGGATACCTCTGTAAAGGATCCCCAATCGGAAGAACAAAACTATTCTCCCGATCGGGGGTACAAACCGGACTGTTTACCATTCATTCCGTGTATGAAAGATGTACATGGTTCATAAACCTACAGCTTTCCCTCGTATCGCATTGCCGGGATTGCCCAAATCTTCATTATCCTGCACTGTAAACAGGTGAAGGGATTGTAACTTCATGTGTGATTCAGACCCGTAGGAGCGCGGGCTCCCCCACCCACACACCCAATAGTGGGAAACTGGCGACTATTGTCAGTCCCATGCTTGTCTGCTTGTGAGGGAGGAATGTGTTCCCATTGCAAAAGTGCTCCTTTCTAAAAATGAAGTGTCCATTTTACTTTCTTGTTTTGGGCTCACTTTAGATCTACAGATTAGGATGGGGACATATGCATATGACTTGAAAAGTCCCCCTAAGATGCCTTGCAACCCTCTACACACACACACACACACACACGTGCCTTACTATACACTTTGAGGACCTTGACAAATGATTATGCGTTAGAGGACTTTATGATTGAGTGCTTGTTGAGGGAAGCAAAACAGTTTGTATTTATGCATGAAAAGCTCATCAACAATAAAAGAAAAATACAAGATTTTATTGCAATAATAATGATATCTACTAAGCTTGCGAGGACCTTACACGGATATTTCAGTCATCTTATGCATTTGAGGCCTTGTTGTAGTGGTTAATGATTGGTATTCATCCAAGGACATGACATTGTAGTGTTCATTGATAGGCATACGCTACATCTGAGTACATCTTGTAGTGCTTAATGATAGGCATACGCTACATCCGAGGACATATTGTAGTGGTTAATGATAGGCATACGCTACAGCCAAAGACATGTTGTAGTGGTTAATGATAGGCATACGCTACATCCGATGACATGTTGTAGTGGTTAATGATAGGCATACACTACATCCAAAGATAAGTTGTAGTGGTCAATGCTCGGCATTCATCCGACGTCATGTTGTAGTGGTCAATGATAAGCATTCATCCGACGACATGTTGTAGTGGTCAATGATAGGCATTCACCTGAGGACATGTTGTAGCGGTCAATGATAGGTATACATCCTACGACATGTTGTAGTGGTCAATGATAGGCATAGGCTACATCCGAGGGTGTGTTGTAGTGGTCAATGATAGGTATACATCCTACGACATGTTGTAGTGGTCAGTGATAGGCATAGGCTACATCCGAGGATGTGTTGTAGTGGTCAATGATAGGTATACATCCTACGACATGTTGTAGTGGTCAATGATAGGCATAGGCTACATCCGAGGATATGTTGTAGTGGTCAATGATAGGCATTCATCCGAGGACATGTTGTAGCGGTCAATGATAGGTATACATCCTACGACATGTTGTAGTGGTCAATGATAGGTATACATCCTACGACATGTTGTAGTGGTCAATGATAGGTATACATCCTACGACATGTTGTAGTGGTCAATGATAGGTATACATCCTACGACATGTCGTAGTGGTCAATGATAGGTATACATCCTACGACATGTTGTAGTGGTCAATGATAGGTATACATCCTACGACATGTTGTAGTGGTCAATGATAGGCATTCACCCGAGGACATGTTGTAGCGGTCAATGATAGGCATTCACCCGACGACATGTTGTAGTGGTCAATGATAGGCATTCACCCGACGACATGTTGTAGCGGTCAATGATAGGTATTCACCCGACGACATGTTGTAGCGGTCAATGATAGGTATTCACCCGAGGACATGTTGTAGCGGTCAATGATAGGCATTCACCCGAGGACATGTTGTAGCGGTCAATGATAGGTATACATCCTACGACATGTTGTAGTGGTCAATGATAGGCATTCACCCGAGGACATGTTGTAGCGGTCAATGATAGGTATACATCCTACGACATGTTGTAGTGGTCAATGATAGGTATACATCCTACGACATGTTGTAGTGGTCAATGATAGGTATACATCCTACGACATGTTGTAGTGGTCAATGATAGGTATACATCCTACGACATGTCGTAGTGGTCAATGATAGGCACTCATCGGAGGACATGTTGTAGCGGTCAATGATAGGTATACATCCTTCGACATGTTGTAGTGGTCAATGATAGGTATACATCCTACGACATGTTGTAGCGGTCAATGATAAGCATAGGCTACATCCTACGACATGTTGTAGCGGTCAATGATAAGCATTCATCTGACGACATGTTGTAGTGGTCAATGATAGGTATACATCCTACGACATGTTGTAGCGGTCAATGATAGGCATTCACCCGACGACATGTTGTAGCGGTCAATGATAGGTATTCACCCGACGACATGTTGTAGTGGTCAATGATAGGTATACATCCTACGACATGTTGTAGTGGTCAATGATAGGTATACATCCTACGACATGTTGTAGCGGTCAATGATAAGCATAGGCTACATCCTACGACATGTTGTAGCGGTCAATGATCGGCATTCATCCGACGACATGTTGTAGTGGTCAATGATAGGCATTCACCCGAGGACATGTTGTAGCGGTCAATGATAGGTATACATCCTACGACATGTTGTAGTGGTCAATGATAAGCATTCATCCGACGACATGTTGTAGTGGTCAATGATAGGCATTCATCCTACGACATGTTGTAGCGGTCAATGATAGGTATACATCCTACGACATGTTGTAGTGGTCAATGATAGGTATACATCCTACGACATGTTGTAGTGGTCAATGATAGGTATACATCCTACGACATGTTGTAGTGGTCAATGATAGGTATACATCCTACGACATGTTGTAGTGGTCAATGATAGGTATACATCCTACGACATGTTGTAGTGGTCAATGATAGGTATACATCCTACGACATGTTGTAGTGGTCAATGATAGGCATACATCCTACGACATGTTGTAGTGGTCAATGATAGGTATACATCCTACGACATGTTGTAGTGGTCAATGATAGGCATTCACCCGAGGACATGTTGTAGTGGTCAATGATAGGCATACATCCTACGACATGTTGTAGCGGTCAATGATAGGCATACATCCTATGACATGTTGTAGTGGTCAATGATAGGTATACATCCTACGACATGTTGTAGTGGTCAATGATAGGCATACATCCTACGACATGTTGTAGTGGTCAATGATAGGCATACATCCTACGACATGTTGTAGCGGTCAATGATAGGTATACATCCTACGACATGTTGTAGTGGTCAATGATAGGTATACATCCTACGACATGTTGTAGTGGTCAATGATAGGTATACATCCTACGACATGTTGGTAATGATAGGTCAATGATAGTTGTAGTATACATCCCTACGACATGTTGTAGTGGTCAATGATAGGTATACATCCTACGACATGTTGTAGTGGTCAATGATAGGACATGGTCAATGATCCCTACGACATGTTGTAGTGGTCAATGATAGGTATACATCCTACGACATGTTGTAGTGGTCAATGATAGGTATACATCCGACGACATGTTGTAGTGGTCAATGATAGGTATACATCCTACGACATGTTGTAGCGGTCAATGATAGGCATTCACCCGACGACATGTTGTAGTGGTCAATGATAGGCATTCACTTGAGGACATGTTGTAGTGGTCAATGATAGGCACTCATCGGAGGACATGTTGTAGTGGTCAATGATAGGCATTCACCCGACGACATGTTGTAGCGGTCAATAATAGGCATTCACTTGAGGACATGTTGTAGTGGTCAATGATAGGTATACATCCTACGACATGTTGTAGTGGTCAATGATAGGTATACATCCTACGACATGTTGTAGTGGTCAATGATAGGTATACATCCTATGACATGTTGTAGTGGTCAATGATGGGCATAGGCTACATCCAAGTGTATGTTGTAGTGGTCAATGATAAGTATTCATTCGAGGACAACACACTGAGTAGTATGACAACAATAATGGCGCTCTTTTTGTATTGTCATTTCTATCATCACGTGTGTGTGTGAGGTTTGTCCGATATTGAGCTCAATGTGTGAAACACGGCCATCAAGTTTTTCCACTATCTCGAGGAGGTATTGGTATTGGAAGTCTTTGTGTCTCTAAAAGCGCTTACACGCAAAAACGATCGAGGACGCTTGTTTGAAGTCCTGGAAGGTGTAAGAGGTCCTGGAAGGAAAGGTCAGTTGTCAGGTCATGGTCCTCGAAAAGTATGTTAGGTCAACGCACACCTATACACACACTTTCCTTAATGATAGTCAAAAATTCTTTTAATTTTTGTTCAGTTTAGTTTAGTTTAAAGAGGAGGCTCGTCTCAGTTAAATACGGTAAAAATGGGGAATACTATATTTTGACGTCACCTCCGGTTGTGGAGTACAACATCCGATCCTCTGTCTGTTTGTACCACACAGTACAGCCAGACGCTAGCATGTACGTTGGGTGTGCAGAACTACATACACAGCGCATTACGTTACTGTGACGAGAAACTTATTTGTTTTTTTTAATGCTTTTTCGTCAGAAAGCGAAAGTGAAATTTTAATATTATAATACTACAATGATAGTCACCAAATGAAAATTACTGAGAAAAAAAAGAAGAAGAAGATAAACGATTCTACCGGGGCTCGAACTTACGACATGATTTGAAAAAAACGTTCTTGCGATCGCCGCAAGCACCTGGGCTATCTCGTTCGGCATACCAAGGCATTTTAAATAACTATATACCTTGCAATACGAGACAACGAATCGCGCAGCAAAATTTCAACCAATCAACAAATTTGAAAGGAATTTTAAATATTGTGCACATATGACGATATCGCCTCTTTAACATTAGTTGAGTTGGGTTGAGTATTACGTCACTATTTGTCACCTCCCCAACTTTTAAAATCGTTCATACGCCAATATACGACCTGCAACTAACCATTTTGGGGTTAATCCATGTCCGTACGGGACCATCTTACTCTGGTCGGGGAGGGGGGAGGGGGTAGCATTCATTTCCGGTAAATTTCCTTTATAGAGAAATCTAGCCGAGCCCGACTAGGCATGATTCCGACAAATGACAAATCACTTATTTTAGAAGTTTATTTTACCTTTCTGCCTGACTATATAAGATCGGTGCCCAAGTATCATATTGTCAACATCATGCCGAGTCGGGAGGGCTTGATCCAGATATCTAGCCGAGTCTAGCATGATTCTGCCCGGCTAAGATGGGTATCCGGCCGACGGATCATGGGGGAGGGGGGGGGGGGAGAGGAAGCTCAGCCCCTCGCCTCGTACGACCATGGGTTATTTATATGGACCTACAGCTTTCTCATGTCCATTTGCCGAGATCGCGCCGTCCGCTAAAGGCTGAAAGGACCAAACTTCGATTATCCCGCTACAAAAGGACAGAAAGAAAAGCTACTTCGTCCATGGCATGAAACAGTTTTTTTGCCCATGTGTGATTTATGCCAGTAGGAGCCCCCTCCCACCCATACCTTCTCCCACCCCTCCCCACAAGCGCACGCACATACACGCACACCCTCTCCCACCCTTATACCTTCCCCCCTCCCCCCTCCCCACAAGCGCACGCACATACACGCACACAGTTTCCTCTGATCAAAGTCAAAAATGTTGCTGCTTTTTCCATTTAAAGGAGTTAATTTTACGCCACAATTTAGCCGTACGCTTACTTTTAAAATCGTTCTTATACGGTCCTGTTATTAACCATTATTCTTGTTCAATCACAGGTCCGTTCTGAAGTGATAGCCACTTACGCACTTTGTGGCTTTGCAAACATAGGCTCCGTGGGGATACAGCTTGGATGTCTGGGCGCCATCGCACCCAATAGAAAGAGCGACCTGGCCGAGGTATCCATACGTGCACTAATCGCCGGATCGGTGGCATGTCTCTTGACAGCCTGCGTCGCAGGTTAGTACGACCGTTCAATATCCACATGTAATAATCAATATTAAATAATCCATTGTCATACAAACTCCTACGAGTTTGTGGTACACTGCCACCATTCATTTATACATAAATGAAAAAAACAAGTAAAAGCGGAATCGTGTTTGACAAAGTTACCAAAATACCTTTCTGTGATATGTCAATAGCACAAAAGTTTTAAGTCCGAGTTAACTTCAGTAAAATAATACAAGATAGACATCAAGTACATGTTGTCCGTTAATCAAAATCAAACTCCAAACACGAGAAATTGCATTGCTCTAATCTATTGCTCTGTTTGATGTACCAATTTTACTCTCACTGAAAAACCTAAGCCATCACTGTCTGATGACGAACTCTCTTCCCTCTCCTATATTACTCCATCCCTTAATAACTTTAGGTCCTAATAACTTTAGGCCAATCAGGCACACACACATATCAATAATTGTTAAACTTAAAACCAATCAGCAACAGACGCTTTATTCAGGACCCACCCCTTTTGGTTAAATTTACTAGGGAAGATAAATGAGCATCATGCCTGCCAATCACAAGTGACTTCTCCAACTGAAATGCCAAGGAGAAGATAGGTTCAAGGAAACCTCAAAATAGGTGATTAATTACACAAAGGGCAGGGTCAGGAAGATCGTGGAGCTATTAACTGAGACACCGTGGTTGTGGTCAGTAAAGGAGGCGCAGCTGAGTGATTATAGGCAAAATCGGGACAAATGGGATGATTATCTCAAAAGTTAACAATTCTGACGTTGAAATAGTACAGGGAGAACCACAATAACGAATGGGGTAATAAATAAATATAGGTTGATGCCCTGTGCTAATTCCATCCACCATCAAAGCTATACTGAGTAAATCAATTCCAAGCTAAGAAACAAAATACCATCATCAACAATAAGCAAACGAAAACACCTAAATACAAGATGAATACATAAGCAGATACATGAATGATCAAAATACAAGAAGTACCACATATGACACATGTGAGAAGGGGCTACTTTATGACATCCATGATAACATCAATGATTGAAGGGGATATCAATTATGATATCACATACCGATTATGATAATACCGATCATAATAGTCAATGATAATATCAATTATAATATCAACAATACCGATTATGATAATACCGATCATAATAGTCAATGATAATATCAATTATGATATCAACAATACCGATTATGATAATACCGATCATAATAGTCAATGATAATATCAATACTAATATCAATAACAATATCAATAATAATAGTAATAATAATTAATGATAATACCGATGATAATAATAGAGATCATAATGATCAATAATGCTATTAACAATAAGACGTAGGAAGCAATGAGGCGTTGGAAGTGGGGTCAAGGACAGGGGCGTAGAAAGATACCTCTCAAGAGGTATCTTTTGTTTACAAGTGAAAAGAATACATTGTCAAATGAAGTGTCCATCAAAGGTTGCTGCCTATCGGGACATCACCTTCAAATTTTCTGGATTTTTTTTTCTTCTATTGCAGGAATATTCCTTATTTTCTGGAAGTTTTCTTCACTTTTGGACGTTTTCTTCAATTTTAGGACATTTTCAGTTTTTGGCAAATAATTTTCAGAACGTTATGGTTCGTTTGCCAATATTTGGGAAATTGTGGCCAAAACTACGGTAAATTTTACCACAATAGCTAATAAGGTTACTTCATTTTTCAATTTTATCTTCATAATTTCCCAATTTCACCTCCCAACCGAGTAAAAGCATGCAACCGGGAAGGTGGAATTCTGCAGTTTTCTCCTGCCCTCCCCCTTCCCCCGCTTTCTACGCCTCTGGTAGGGGAAACCTTCACCTTCCTCGCGGAAACATACTTTCATTCCGCGGTTAGGAAATAAAATTCAGGATTTACATACATATCAGTTAAAACAATTGTGAATTAGAACGATAACGTCGTAAACTTGAAGGAATTTTTTGTGACATTTCAGGGAAAATTGAAAGGGTGGCACAATGTTATTAGGGAGTAGAGATATCTAGCTCCCCCTCCCTGTCGAGAATAGAGAACGTTGTTTGACCGTGAAATGACCGCAAGATTGTTAAAAAGTGTGTGGTGTGTTTAGTTCTAGCTTTAATAAGGAATATTGATTTTGAAATTACTTATAAAAACGACCATTTCATGTATTTGGTCTTTACTCTCCAGTATTTTCTGCTAGTCATTTCTGCTTCTAACCGTCGAAATTTTGACAGTTAAAGCTCCTCTCTGAGCTTGATTTGATTTGCCACATTATAATCACATTACACGGTCTGTGTGGCCTGCCAGCACTGCGCTACGATCATCTTAACTCGACTTACCGTCACGCAAACAAAGCATCTATTCTGTTAATTGGCTAAGGTAATGCTATATGTTTGACTACAAATGCGTGAGTGACTGAATGACCTTACAGAGGCAATAAACAGACTTTGTCAAATTTTAAGTGCGCTGGCTTGATTGCTTGGAGGTATGGATTTTATTACGAACTCTTGGTGAATGTCATAACTCCTGCTTATTGAGGCATGATGGAAACCTTCCAAATTAGCAATCAGAGAGTAAATAGCAAATACACGAAATGCTGAAACACAGGTTAATATTTCTGAGATACATTAAACTATAAATATTGTCTTTTCTCAGGGGTCCTGTACGGACCGTGTGTAATGCCAGACGAACCATGCGGTCCATCTTTCATGATGCCGAATTGCTCTACGCCTCATGCCAAGGTGGCGCCTGGTACGGCTCCGGACAACTTTGTGACTAACTTCGCTAGCATTAACGACCAAACAACAGACAGTGTGTTAGAAGGGAATTCTGAATCAAGTTATCGCCAAACCTCAGTAACAAGTGCACCAGACTATAACCCGGCAGGAAACGGAAACACAAATACTGGTCATAGCCAAAACCCAGTTACCAGCGCACCAGACTATAACCCGGCAGGAAACGGAAACACAGATACTGGTCATAGCCAAAACCCAGTTACCAGCGCACCAGACTATAACCCGGTAGGAAACGGAAACACAGATACTGGTCATAGCCAAAACCCAGTTACCAGCGCACCAGACTATAACCCGGCAGGAAACGGAAACACAGATACTGGTCATAGCCAAAACCCAGTTACCAGCGCACCAGACTATAACCCGGCAGGAAACGGAAACACAAATACTGGTCATAGCCAAAACCCAGTTACCAGCGCACCAGACTATAACCCGGCAGGAAACGGAAACACAGATACTGGTCATAGCCAAAACCCAGTTACCAGCGCACCAGACTATAACCCGGCAGGAAACGGAAACACAGATACTGGTCATAGCCAAAACCCAGTTACCAGCGCACCAGACTATAACCCGGCAGGAAACGGAAACACAGATACTGGTCATAGCCAAAACCCAGTTACCAGCGCACCAGACTATAACCCGGCAGGAAACGGAAACACAGATACTGGTCATAGCCAAAACCCAGTTACCAGCGCACCAGACTATAACCCGGCAGGAAACGGAAACACAGATACTGGTCATAGCCAAAACCCAGTTACCAGCGCACCAGACTATAACCCGGCAGGAAACGGAAACACAGATACTGGTCATAGCCAAAACCCAGTTACCAGCGCACCAGACTATAACCCGGCAGGAAACGGAAACACAAATACTGGTCAGAGCCAAAACCCAGTTACCAGCGCACCAGACTATAACCCGGCAGGAAACGGAAACACAGATACTGGTCATAGCCAAAACCCAGTTACCAGCGCACCAGACTATAACCCGGCAGGAAACGGAAACACAGATACTGGTCATAGCCAAAACCCAGTTACCAGCGCACCAGACTATAACCCGGCAGGAAACGGAAACACAGATACTGGTCATAGCCAAAACCCAGATACCAGCGCACTAGCTCATAACCCAGCTGGACACGGAAACCAAGATACTGGTCATAACCCAAACCCAGATACCAGCGCACCAGCTCATAACCCGGCTGGACACGGAAACCCAGACACTGGTCATAACCCAAACCCAGTCACCAGCGCACCAGCTCATAACCCAGCTGGACACGGAAACCCAGACACTGGTCATAACCCAAACCCAGTCACCAGCGCACCAGCTCATAACCCAGCTGGACACGGAAATCCAGATACTGGTCATAACCCAAACCCAGTCACCAGCGCACCAGCTCATAACCCAGCTGAACACGGAAACCCAGATACTGGTCATAATCCAAACCCAGTCACCAGCGCACCAGCTCATAACCCAGCTGGACACGGAAACCCAGATACTGGTCATAACCCAAACCCAGTCACCAGCGCACCAGCTCATAACCCAGCTGGACACGGAAACCCAGATACTGGTCATAACCCAAACCCAGTCACCAGCGCACCAGCTCATAACCCGGCAGGACACGGAAACCCAGACACTGGTCATAACCCAAACCCAGTCACCAGCGCACCAGTTCATAACCCGGCTGGACACGGAAACCCAGATACTGGTCATAACCCAAACCCAGTCACCAGCGCACCAGCTCATAACCCGGCTGGACACGGAAACCCAGATACTGGTCATAACCCAAACCCAGTCACCAGCGCACCAGCTCATAACCCGGCTGGACACGGAAACCCAGACACTGGTCATAATCCAAACCCAGTCACAAGCGCACCAGCTCATAACCCTGGTGGACACGGAAACCCAGACACTGGTCATAATCCAAACCCAGTCACAAGCGCACCAGCTCATAACCCGGCTGGACACGGAAACCCAGACACTGGTCATAACCCAAACCCAGTCACAAGCGCACCAGCTCATAACCCGGCTGGACACGGAAACCCAGACACTGGTCATAACCCAAACCCAGTCACAAGCGCACCAGCTCATAACCCGGCTGGACACGGAAACCCAGACACTGGTCATAATCCAAACCCAGTCACAAGCGCACCAGCTCATAACCCGGCTGGACACGGAAACCCAGACACTGGTCATAACCCAAACCCAGTCACAAGCGCACCAGCTCATAACCCTGGTGGACACGGAAACCCAGACACTGGTCATAACCCAAACCCAGTCACAAGCGCACCAGCTCATAACCCTGGTGGACACGGAAACCCAGATACTGGTCATAACCCAAACCCAGTCACCAGCGCACCAGCTCATAACCCGGCAGGACACGGAAACCCAGACACTGGTCATAACCCAAACCCAGTCACCAGCGCACCAGCTCATAACCCAGCTGGACACGGAAACCCAGACACTGGTCATAACCCAAACCCAGTCACCAGCGCACCAGCTCATAACCCGGCTGGACACGGAAACCCAGATACTGGTCATAACCCAAACCCAGTCACCAGCGCACCAGCTCATAACCCGGCTGGACACGGAAACCCAGATACTGGTCATAACCCAAACCCAGTCACCAGCGCACCAGCTCATAACCCGGCTGGACACGGAAACCCAGACACTGGTCATAATCCAAACCCAGTCACAAGCGCACCAGCTCATAACCCTGGTGGACACGGAAACTCAGACACTGGTCATAATCCAAACCCAGTTACCAGCGCACCAGCTCATAACCCAGCTGGACACGGAAACCCAGATACTGGTCATAACCCAAACCCAGTTACCAGCGCACCAGCTCATAACCCGGCTGGACACGGAAACCCAGACACTGGTCATAACCCAAACCCAGTCACCAGCGCACCAGCTCATAACCCAGCTGGACACGGAAACCCAGATACTGGTCATAATTTAAACCCAGTTACCAGCGCACCAGCTCATAACCCGGCTGGACACGGAAACCCAGATACTGGTCATAACCCAAACCCAGTTACCAGCGCACCAGCTCATAACCCAGCTGGACACGGAAACCCAGATACTGGTCATAACCCAAACCCAGTCACCAGCGCACCAGCTCATAACCCGGCTGGACACGGAAACCCAGACACTGGTCATAATCCAAACCCAGTCACAAGCGCACCAGCTCATAACCCTGGTGGACACGGAAACCCAGACACTGGTCATAACCTAAACCCAGTTACCAGCGCACCAGCTCATAACCCAGCTGGACACGGAAACCCAGATACTGGTCATAACCCAAACCCAGTTACCAGCGCACCAGCTCATAACCCTGGTGGACACGGAAACCAAGACACTGGTCATAACCCAAACCCAGTCACAAGCGCACCAGCTCATAACCCAGCTGGACACGGAAACCCAGATACTGGTCATAACCCAAACCCAGTCACCAGCGCACCAGCTCATAACCCGGCAGGACACGGAAACCCAGACACTGGTCATAACCCAAACCCAGTCACCAGCGCACCAGCTCATAACCCAGCTGGACACGGAAACCCAGACACTGGTCATAACCCAAACCCAGTCACCAGCGCACCAGCTCATAACCCGGCTGGACACGGAAACCCAGATACTGGTCATAACCCAAACCCAGTCACCAGCGCACCAGCTCATAACCCGGCTGGACACGGAAACCCAGATACTGGTCATAACCCAAACCCAGTCACCAGCGCACCAGCTCATAACCCGGCTGGACACGGAAACCCAGACACTGGTCATAATCCAAACCCAGTCACAAGCGCACCAGCTCATAACCCTGGTGGACACGGAAACTCAGACACTGGTCATAATCCAAACCCAGTTACCAGCGCACCAGCTCATAACCCAGCTGGACACGGAAACCCAGATACTGGTCATAACCCAAACCCAGTTACCAGCGCACCAGCTCATAACCCGGCTGGACACGGAAACCCAGATACTGGTCATAACCCAAACCCAGTCACCAGCGCACCAGCTCATAACCCAGCTGGACACGGAAACCCAGATACTGGTCATAATTTAAACCCAGTTACCAGCGCACCAGCTCATAACCCGGCTGAACACGGAAACCCAGATACTGGTCATAACCCAAACCCAGTTACCAGCGCACCAGCTCATAACCCAGCTGGACACGGAAACCCAGATACTGGTCATAACCCAAACCCAGTCACCAGCGCACCAGCTCATAACCCGGCTGGACACGGAAACCCAGACACTGGTCATAATCCAAATCCAGTCACAAGCGCACCAGCTCATAACCCTGGTGGACACGGAAATCCAGACACTGGTCATAACCTAAACCCAGTTACCAGCGCACCAGCTCATAACCCAGCTGGACACGGAAACCCAGATACTGGTCATAACCCAAACCCAGTTACCAGCGCACCAGCTCATAACCCTGGTGGACACGGAAACCAAGACACTGGTCATAACCCAAACCCAGTCACAAGCGCACCAGCTCATAACCCAGCTGGACACGGAAACCCAGATACTGGTCATAACCCAAACCCAGTCACCAGCGCACCAGCTCATAACCCGGCAGGACACGGAAACCCAGACACTGGTCATAACCCAAACCCAGTCACCAGCGCACCAGCTCATAACCCTGGTGGACACGGAAACCCAGATACTGGTCATAACCCAAACCCAGTCACCAGCGCACCAGCTCATAACCCGGCTGGACACGGAAACCCAGATACTGGTCATAACCCAAACCCAGTCACCAGCGCACCAGCTCATCACCCAGCTGGACACGGAAACCCAGATACTGGTCATAACCCAAACCCAGTCACCAGCGCACCAGCTCATAACCCAGCTGGACACGGAAACCCAGACACTGGTCATAACCCAAACCCAGTTACCAGCGCACCAGCTCATAACCCGGCTGGACACGGAAACCCAGATACTGGTCATAATCCAAACCCAGTCACCAGCGCACCAGCTCATAACCCAGCTGGACACGGAAACCCAGATACTGGTCATAACCCAAACCCAGTTACCAGCGCACCAGCTCATAACCCGGCTGGACACGGAAACCCAGATACTGGTCATAACCCAAACCCAGTCACCAGCGCACCAGCTCATAACCCAGCTGGACACGGAAACCCAGATACTGGTCATAATTTAAACCCAGTTACCAGCGCACCAGCTCATAACCCGGCTGGACACGGAAACCCAGATACTGGTCATAACCCAAACCCAGTCACCAGCGCACCAGCTCATAACCCAGCTGGACACGGAAACCCAGATACTGGTCATAACCCAAACCCAGTTACCAGCGCACCAGCTCATAACCCAGCTGGACACGGAAACCCAGATACTGGTCATAACCCAAACCCAATTACCAGCGCACTAGCTCATAACCCGGCTGGACACGGAAACCCAGACACTGGTCATAACTCAAACCCAGTCACCAGCGCACCAGCTCATAACCCGGCTGGACACGGAAACCCAGATACTGGTCATAACCCAAACCCAGTTACCAGCGCACCAGCTCATAACCCGGCTGGACACGGAAACCCAGACACTGGTCATAACCCAAACCCAGTCACCAGCGCACCAGCTCATAACCCAGCTGGACACGGAAACCCAGACACTGGTCATAACCCAAACCCAGTTACCAGCGCACCAGCTCATAACCCAGCTGGACACGGAAACCCAGATACTGGGCATCATCCGGCTGTACATTGAAGATTTCCAGTAGTGTGGTCATTTGCCCCACCCAATTATGAACCATCTTAGCCCACCTATCAAATAAATGTCCGGCTGAACTTATATGATTTAGAACATCAAGATTTAGAAACATATTTTTGCAGTTCGGGCTGTGACTTGGACAGCTTGCCCATCCCAGTTTGGTAAAATTTATCAATATTTCAGGTACGTTTAGCTGGTCATCATTTCATGGCAAATGCAAAGCTCTGCTTAACTGCAGATGAAAGTACAGTGGTGACGTCAGGATTTTGGTTATGGGAGGAAAAAGAGGGGCAAATTTGTTTCATGGGGGAAAACCTATAAAACGGAATTTTGTGGGGAGGGCAAGTGGGAGACAAAGCGATGTCGTAAGGGGAGGGGGGGGGGGGGAATTCCCCCGTATCGCCGCCACTGGTGAAGGTTTCAGTGACTTTTAAATTTTGGCGATCTTTTGGTTGATTTCCATTGCGCAAAATCTGTCAGCCCATGTGACCAAATCACCCAATAAGGAACTCGTATTTTCAAACGTTCCTGCGATACTCAGACTGACAAAAGAACCGAAGATGGGAACGAGGATTAGATTAAGTGGATTAAGGGCAGTACATAGAAACCTTGTAACTTACTGTCTTTCAATAAGAATAATGACTTAGATTAATGATAAATAATTATCTTGGTTCTTTAATCATAAATAATACCTCAAATGCCATTTTACATAGCATTTTACGACATATTTCAATCGTTGTATAAAACTATTATGTTCGTAAGAGATCGTAAGTGTAAAAATTTGTTCTTACAAAATTGTCTTTTACATTTTGTATAGTATTTTTGCAAATACATAGGCCGCGTGCAGTATTTCAAGTGTGTGTGTGTGGAAGGGGGAGGGGGAGGGGTGGAGATGGGTGAGGGGGCGTTTGAAACGACTGATTTTAAAGACGAAAATGCAAAGCCAGGGAATTGGTAATTAATTCATCTTTTTGGTACCTTTTTCATTTCATTTTTGTAAAATAGCTTTAATGTTGGTGAAATTTCATACATTTTGGGGATTTTTTAATACAATTTCGGAAAATTTTCTTTAATTTTCGGGAAATATTATTGAATTTGGTGAAGTTTTGTTCGGACAAACTGACAAAAATGAAATTTGCAGGTCATAGTTCTTATACATGATTTGCGAAAAAGTGGAGAGGGATGGGAGGGGGAGTTGCCCCGGCCCTCTTTTACGCATTATATTTTTGCTAATAAATCTGTAAATATTTAGTCCACTTGTGTTCTATTTGTCTTTTTGCAAGGGGTGAAATAAGTCAAAATCATTGCCACAGAATTCTGACATACTTGTAAGTCATACTTGATAAGTATGGCCTCGGTAAGTAACGGTACAGCGGTAGGAATTAGTATTGTGATTTACGTGAGCTTGCAGCGGAGGTAAAGCTATCCTGTCGGCTAAGGGAAGAGGGTCATCGTGGAAGAAAATGCTGATGACCTCGGTAAATGCTGATGACCTCGGTAAATGCTGATGACCTCGGTAAATGCTGATGACCTCGGTAAATACTGATGACCTCGGTAAATGCTGATGACCTCAGTGAATGCTGATGACCTCGGTAAATGCTGATGACCTCGGTAAATGCTGATGACCTCGGTAAATGCTGATGACCTCGGTAAATGCTGATGACCTCGATAAAGGCTGATGACCTCGGTAAATGCTGATGACCTCGGTAAATTCCTTTCGAATTTCCTTTTTAAATATATATAGCAGTTGAATGCTTTTGACTGACGACTGAAGGGCAATTAAAAATATCGCTATCTTAGGATATTTTCTTGACCTCTTTTTGAGGGGAAAAGGGAGGAGCTGCGACCTCTCCGACCCCTGGATACACCCGTGTGTAAGGAGTGGGTGGGGTCACGCACTGGCGGATCGTCATATGGACAAGGGTGCACTTTCCCCACATACTTTTTCAATTGAGGGACTCTTTACCCCGTACACATGCGAATGGTAAAAGTCCACAGGTAGCAGGGGCGTCTGAAGGTTCGGATGGGGCAAAAACTCACAAAATTTTAACTGGTGACAAGTGCAAAAATCACACTGGTAAATGAACAAATTTTCATCAAAGGTTGCTGCTAATCGGGAAATTCATTTCAATTTTCTTCAATTTCCGGGAGTTATTTTTCATTTTCAGAAAATTCCTTTCGTTTTCGGAAAAGTTTGGCCAGTTTTCGGGAACTTTTCTTCAATTTCGGGAAATTTCTGGCCAGCTTTGGGGAAATTTTGGTCCTTTCTTGCAAAATTATGGCCAGTTTTCGTGAAATTTTGTCCAGTTGTTATAAAACGTCCATTTTCAGAAAAGTTTAGCCAATTTTGGCGAAATTTTACCAAAATATTATATAATTTTACCACATTTTTCAATTTTATATTAATAATTGCCCAATTTCACCGCCCAATCGGGCAAAAAGCATGCAATCGGGAAGGTTAAATACGCTTCGGGGCAGCTATCCCGCTGCCCCCTCCCCCGCTTCATGTGCCTCTGATAGGTAGAATTAATGATCGGCAACAAATGCATATTGAACATAAATTTCTAAAATATAAATATTTGGCAATTGGGGCAGAAAATGTTTGTTATCTTTAACGAAAAGTCAGGGAACGTGCCTCATTTTCTAATGGATCAGTAATTAAGGGGCCCTTCATTTTGAAAAGGGGCACTATTGTCATTCCCCCCCCTGTCTCCAGTTCTAGCACCTATGTCCCCACCAAATCATATTTTACCCCTCTAACTGTATAACTAAAATCTCTTACATCGGCCAATGGTTAAAAGTTATAGAGAAATGCCTGCTTCTTACTTATGTTTTAATGAGTCTTTGAGGCAAATAAAAATTACTTTTTTCGATGACTAATCAATTCAAAATTGGTAAACTTTTATATGAACAGATGAAGAATGTAGCTCAGAATTGTAATCTTTCGTAGGTATCTTTATATTTAAACAGGTGACGTATTTACAATTTTTAACCATGTCGCCAAATGATTATTACTTCACACATTTGCCTTAATGGACCAAAGATGTTATTACCCCATGCATCATCCCTCCCCGAATCCTTAATAGAAAATAAAAATGTACGAAAATTCGTTCAAATAAGGAAATGACAAAAGCATTTAACAACAGATCGAAAAATACGTTACAAACATATGGTGCCTTTTTTGCAGTGTAGGTGTCTTTTATTACAAAATGAAAATAAAAGCACTTTAAAAAAAGTATGATTTTTTTTTACAGTTCAGTTTTTGCGCAACTTTTATTTTTCCTTTTTTGCATAAACCACGTTGAAGTTCTTAATGCTAAAGATAATAAGCCACTGCCCCTTCTAGAGGTTCGGGAAGGTCATCTCTCCGTGAGGCAAGAACCATCCAAATTTCCCGGATTCAAGGGGGAAATTGCACTCACCTGGCTGCCTAATAAAAAAAGTTCCATCAAAATCTGCAGCTTATAGGAAAATCTTCAATTTTCGGAAGTTTCTTTCATTTTTGGGAACGTTTAAGCCATTCTAGGAAATTTATTTTAAAGAGGGAGGCTCGTCTTAGTAAAATACGGTAAAAATGGGGGATACTATATTTTGACGTCACTTCCGGTTGTGGAGGAAAGATCCGATCCTCTGTCTGTTTGTACCACACAGTACAGACAGACACTAGCATGTACGTTGTGTGCGCAGAATTACATACACAGCGCATTACGTTACTGTGACTGATAGTGCATGACGAATGCTCTGCTCGTGGCATTTATTTTTTATGAAAAAAATATTGTTTTTTTTGTTCCTGTCAATCTATAATGCCTATCGTTTCCAACTTATATTTCAATTTTTGACACTCCACAAAATTATTTGGTGACTCCCAGTTTAATTTTTCACGTGGCACAAGCTTTGTAGACTTCCAAATCCAGGAATTAGCACGTGACAAGCAATTACCAAACAGAAATATCTTCGTCTCAGGTAAATGATGATCTTCCTTTCTTTCTTCATGAAAAGCAATCAATATATTTACCATTTTGCTGTTTTTATTACAATTCAAAATATTCCCAACACCAATAATCAGTCCGGCAGCATGCCTATTAATGGGAACATAAATGTTCCTAAAAATGGGAACATGTTGTTACATGGAAGCCGCCATTTTGTAATATTTCCCATGATTCTTTGCTATTCTAACGTTAACAGCTTAAAGCCTCATGCAATGTTACACTTTTCAAATTTGAAAATAACTCTAGGAAAAATATCTTTGCTAGAGAAATTTAAAACTCATGCCTTCATTATTGTCATGGCTAAAACTGTTCCACTCCCATTTGATATGTTCACCACGCCGTTTTTGAAATATTAGAAATTATAGACAATTGAGCTAGGCTTTTATAGGGGTAAAGGCCATTTTGAAAAAATTTTAAGTATATTTCAAGTACATAAATTAGTAGTAACTATGACGTTTTATCGATACATCTGAACAATATGGCTGCATGACTTCAATATTCTCGCGTGTTATAAATGCCCTATTAATAGGCATGCTGCCGGACTGAACAATATGGCTGCATGACTTTATTATTTTCGCGTGTTATAAATGTCCCTATTAATTAGCATGCTTCCAGACTGAACAATATGGCTGCAAGACTTCAATATTTTCGCGTGTTATAAATGTCTCTAATTAATAGGCATGCTTTCAGACTGAACAATATGGCTGCATGACATCAATATTCTCGCGTGTTATAAATGTCCCTATTATTAGGCATGCTGCCGGACTGAACAATATGGCTGCATGACTTCAATATTCTCGCGTGTTATAAATGTCCCTAATAATAGGCATGCTTCCAGACTGAACAATATGGCTGCATGACCTCAATATTCTCACGAGT
>JAIGNY010001047.1:1735000-1752500 GCA_020152595.1 Chiridota heheva | reverse complement strand
CAAATGTGTCTTTACTACCATCTGAAAATAATGTCGCGGTATCAGCAAACCGATATTTTTATTTCTCTAAATTCTAAAACCTCCTACACTACGATCAAGCCTGATCTTAATGGCAAGAATCTCAACACAAAGAGTGAACAAGTACGGGCAACCCTGACGCACACTACAATTCACCTTGAAAAAACCCCAGTTAAATGGCCATCGCTAAGTACACAAAGAGCAGTATTACAAAAGAATGTTTTAACTCAGATCTCAACTAAAATTAAAGAAGCCTCGCGCATGAATAAAATCCCAACGTAAACAATCGAAAGCCTCAAGATCGATGAAGAACAAAATTACAAAAATCCTGGAATTGTATTTGTTTTACAATAACTTCTAGTATCTAATACAAGGTGAACATTCTCCCCAATATACCTTCCCTTTATCAGTTAATAAAACCAGTTTGGTCCGTGTGAATAATGTTATTTAAATAATAATCTTTATACGTTGAGCTGTTGACTTAGCACCAACTTTATAAGCCGCATTAAGAAGCGTTATTCGCCATTTACTAATATAACGGTTATCTTTATCGGCTTTTAGGAATAAGTGAAATAAGTCTTCTACTCTGTTCATCAGATAAAACCCAAAAATAAAGCCATAATTTAACGTATCAACTACAAGATTACCAATCTCTTTCCAGAAAACTAAATAAAATTCAGCAAGCAATTTATTCGAACCAGAGATTTTATTCTTAGCAGTTGTCTTTATACATTTGAAAACACTCACATTATAAAAAACAAACACTATACAGTTAAAATCAATCAATCAACAAACAAACAGACAGACGACAGACCTCCATGGTGTAGTGGTTAGTGCTTTGTCCTCTCACCCACACGTCCCGGGTTCAAATCCCGGTGGGTCTGTAACCAGTGAGTTCACAACTGGTTATCAAAGGCCGTGCCGTCTTGATATAATGTCCAGCACTGGATGCTTTCGGGACGTAAAACCTTGCTATGCTATGCTAAACAAGAATTATACATACGGCCCTCGGCGAAAAGCATACGAATTGATGTTTACCGATTTAGAGATAGGTCTATATATTTTCTTTAATTCTGAAGAATTATTCCCGTCGTCAAACATACAGCAGACAAATAAAGAACAAAATGGAAAGAAAACAAAGCATGTTAAAATTGGAATCTCGTACTTTATGATCCTTTTTGTATTGCTCCTCCACTCAGGGTTTCATAAGGTGATGTATGGGATGGGATGTATACGTAAGCAAAACAAAATTAGATGCTTTATTTAAACTTTGCCCCAGAGCAGAATTAGTGCAAAAAAAAACACATACACACATTAGACAGTTAGAAGATAAAAAGAAAACAAAAACAATTATAATACGGATGCTTTTCAGAGTACGACTCCAAACAGGGCCGTTATTCCCGTGGGTGAGTTCACCTTTAAATCTGACGCACGTTTTCCACGGTGGCCCACGAATCAATCAATTTAAAACTCTAAATGAGTTTTTTAAAGTTTTAAAAAATTAATGGAAATTGGAAAATTCAAAAAAATGTGTATCTCTTATTGGCCACCATAGCCTGCAAACAATGCGTCAGTCAAGATTCAAGAACTAAAACTCATAAATGAGGACATCTGTTTGGTGAATACACATCTCTCCAAGAAATAATATTATTAGAAATAAAGAATAGGCAGGACTTTTTGTGCCAAATTATCAAATATTACCAAATATTATTTCCACAAAGAACTTCACACTTGACAATAACACTTTGAAGAGAAGAGGGGGAAATAATTTCAAAGATAGAATTATTAACAATCTTACCTTAATTCTCTCCACGCCATAAGTCGCATAAGGCCATCACGCTGTCTGTCCAACCCGTCCTGTTCTGTGCTGCTGCCGTGACCACACTCAAGCTTATCCACCCTGCCTTGTTCCGCTCTTCTACTGTCCTTCTCCACGTCGTTTTCAGCCTCCCTCTCGCTCTTCGGCCCTCTGGCGTCCACCCCAGTGATGTCGTGCAGTCGTTCTCATCCTCTCTCCTAAGTATGTGTTCCACCCAGTTTCACCTTTTTCTTCGTACCTCACAACTTATGCCATTTATCTCTATAATTTCCCCATTCTCTTGTCTGTAATCCTTTGCTGTCATCTGATCCTCAGTATCCATCTCAAGCACTGATTTTGAAAAGTGTTTAGGCTTTCTTTTATCGGTCCTAGTAATCTTCCACGTTTCGCAGCGATATAGTAAGACCGGTCGAAGCAATGTCTTGAACAGGTGCATTTTAGTTTTCCTTCCCAATCCCCTAGCTTTTACACCTTCCATAATGCACCCCTTGCCTATTGTAGCCTATTGATGATGTCCCTGGTACCTCCCCTTCCGTCTACCATGGCTCCGAGGTACACAAATTCACCAACATCTTCGACCTGTGTGCCTGTACACCATTCACGTGATTCTTTCCATACTTCAAACATGCTCAGTCCTCGATCCTCAATCTTTTGCACTTCCCAGCATTTAGTTTAAGTTCCACTATGGCTTCTTCTTCTGTTAGCCTCTCTGTCTTCTTGTTCAGGTCATTGAACTTGGACGACAATAGCGCAATGTCGTCTGCGAAATCGAGGTCCTCCAGAACAGTGTACAATTCCATCATATTCTCTTTCTTGTTCTCTGTTGTCTTTCTCATGACCCAGTCTATGGCCAGTAGGAATAAAAAAAAAACAGACATCACACAACCCTGACTCCTGTCTTGATTTTAAACCAATCTTATGTCTCATTCTCGTCGATAACTGCGCACTCAAAGCCTTTGTATAAGTCTGTTATCATTCTGACAATCTTGCTTGGTATCCCACAAATCCTCTTGGTATTCCACAAGCTTTTCCGATGAAGCGAATCAAAGGCTCTTTTTTCAAATCCACAAAGTGTATATTTATAGTGCCGCTCTCCACTCGTTTGATTGCTCAAGTATTTTTCTCAGCGTGAAGATCTGTTCCGTCGTACCTCTTTTGGTCTGAATCCAGCCTGTTCCTTCCGAAGCCTCCTATCTACACCTTTCTTGATCCTTTCCATCAGCATCCTAGAGAATACTTTGCTAATAACTGGCAATAGAGTCACACCCCTCCAGTTGTTACAATCCCTCATGCCACCTTTCTTAAAATCTTGACGATGAGTACTTTCTTCTAAAGACTCGACCACTTCTCAGCACTCCAAAATGTTGAATAGTCCAGTCAGCCTACGTGCAGTTTCCATGTTGTCAGCTTTTACTAGCTCTGGGCCGACTTCGTCTACCCCGGCTGCTTTCCCTTCCCTCAGTTCGAGAGCAACCAAAAAAACTGGGTACTTTGTAATACCCAAAAAATTGGGTACTTTTATGTATTACGTCATCGTATGAGCCTACACATTTGACTAGCCTACAATAAACATATGGGGTTTCTCATTTTCCGCTCCGGATTGTCCAAAATTTCAATGGATAAGCTTAAATTTGGAAAACGGATAGTATATAGATATTCAAAACTGCCCATAATCTGTTTTGTTCATTTTCCCAAAAAGGCGACGATAAATTTTAAAAAGCAGCGGCAAAAAGTTGTTAATTTCTATTTACTATCTATCCGTCTCCCAAATTTCAGAATATCCATTAAAATTTTGGACAATTCAGAGCGGAAATTGAAAAACCCTATATGTTTAGTGTGGGTTAGTCAAATGTGTAGGCTTATGCGATGACGTAATACATAAAAGTACCCAAGTTTTTGGGTATTTTAAAGTACCCAGTTTTTCGTGTTGCTCCCGAACTGTCCCTTGTCCTCTTCAGGGCGTCCATAACTTCCTTCACTCGCCATCTCCTTGAGTCTATTTCTTCGATCTCTTCTCTCTTTCTCAAATTTTATCTTCTATGGGGTTCACTTGATTTTCTCTGTGTAGTAGGTCGCTAAAGTGCCCTACCCATCTATTCAATCTTTCCATTTTTATGTTGTCAGTACCCCTTGCTTGTTCTTCACACCTATTGTTTGTCTCTTCCTTTTCCCGGTGATCATCCTTGCTATGTTATACTTTCTTGCTCCTTCCGATCTCAACTACTTTTTCCGCCGCCACTGTCCTTCTCTTCTATCCATTTTCCCTTGTCCTCCTTTGCGCTCCTCTTCACTTCTTTGTCTTTATCTTTGTATTCTTTTTTCCGTCTCTGCTTTGGTCTATCTGATTTTGTGTTTTCCAATCTCAGCTTTGCCTCTTTCCTGTCCATGACTTTCTTTTCATCTTTCTTTTCTATCCATGGTTTGCTCTGTTTCCTTGTCTTCCGATGATTTTCATGGCAGCTTCTCTGTACACCTCCAAAGTCTTATTAATTGTGTTCTTCCTCTGGCTCTTCTATGTCTCCAAAAGCCTGAAACCTGTTTTCTCCTTTAATGTTGTACCTTTATACCTTTTCCTGATTTCTTTACTCTGCAGTTTGCGTACATCAAACCTCTCCCTTAGCTTCCTTCTTTGCCACATTACTTGTTAGCTTTAGCTAATACTAGTTCTGAAAGATAGTAGTAAGTGTACACATCTGTTCCTCGCATAACTCTTGTGTCCATTATTGATGTTCTCGTGGGATAATTCACCATGACGTGGTAAATCGATTTGACGTCCTCCCGTCCGGTGATGTCCAAGTCACTTTGAGGATTTCTTTGTGCGGAAATACCGTTCCAGTGATAACTAATCAGCAGTCGCATAATCTTTCGCCGTTGTCATTCATGACTTCAACACCATGTCTCCCTATTACTTCGTCCCTGTTCATGCTATCATTCCCCAAGTCACCCATAACTACAATCATGTCATGCTTGTTGCAGCTTGCTAGTGTATTCTGCGGCTGGTTGTAAAAATCATCTGTATCTTCATCATTCGCATCGTTCATTGGTGCATATGCCTGTATTTTTTAAAGTATTTGTGTGCTTCGAGTAGAACCGTGCCATTACCTTTTGTTGACCGGCGTCCACTACATCAAGGCTCTCTTTGCTCTCGCACTCATCATTATGGCTACTCCTCCTTGTAACACCTCTTCATCGCGTACATAAACCACAGTCTCACCCCTTTGCAGCTTTACTGAGCCCATTCCCTTCCACCGGCTATCACTGATTCCTATAGTGCTTCAATTCCGCACTCTATCATCTCACTAGCCACTTGTGCGGTTTTCGTTGTCTCCGCCATGGTCCTTACATTCCACCATCCTATGCTGGTTCGTTGTTTGAAGCCACTATGGATTCCATCGGCCGCCTAGCCTTTGCACTTCCCGCAGGCTTTGACCAAAGGGCGTCATCACATCATCCACAGCAGTTTGCCCAGTTTTGGTTTGCATCATTTTCAGCCTTTTCGGTTTCTGTAACGATAAAGATTTTTTTTACGGGGCAGGGCTGTTAACTCTACATCCAACCCCTAACCTGGAAGACCAGGGACTGTAATTAGTTAGGCTTCTCCCCTTAGACCAGTCCGGCATGGTTGGAACCTGCCAGGGATATCAATCCCGCCGGCATTGCTTCCAGGATCACGAAAGCCTCAAGGCTACGCACCACGACAAGGTAGCACTTAATAGCAAAGGTGTCTAAATTTCGTGATTATTTGTAATACAATATCTATGATATATATTTCAAGCAGATAGTGGCAGGTGCAAGATATATCATAAATCAATGGACGAGAATAAACAACTCGTTTTGCCTCCGGAAAAGGTGTCTTCAAGCTTAGTATGACTGCGAACTGATAAAAGTTGAACTGTATAAATTGGAATATAAATCGGATAATATTGGCATAAACTTTAAATAAATAAAATTTTGCATTTTGCTTTTTGATGTTTATTAGCAGATTAGCTCTATTGTGTGTTGTTAGACGTGCCGATATGTTTGTACAACAAGGTTAGCTTTGGCAAACTCGACGATTTTCTTGAAGTAGGATTTGCTATTACAGGATTTAATCTCATTTTTAACAAGTAAGTGTTTGAAATTGAATTTATCGTTCATATTTAGAGCATCATCATCATCATCATCATCGTCATCGTCGTCGTCGTCGTCGTCCTCCTCCCTCCTCCTCCTCCTCCTCCTCCTCCTCATCATCATCATCATCATCATCATCATCATCATCATCATCATCATCATCATCATCATCACACTACCACCACCACCACCACCATCATCATCATCATCATCATCATCATCATCATCATCATCATCATCATCATCATCATCATCATCATCACCACTACCACCACCACCACCACCATCATCATCATCATCATCATCATCATCATCATCATCATCATCATCATCATCATCATCATCATCATCATCATCATCATCATCATCATCATCATCATCATCATCATCATCATCATCATCATCATCATCATCATCATCATCATCATTATCATCAGCAGCAGCACCACCACCACCAACAACACCAACACCACCATGCTCCCCACCCCGTCTCTTCCCTAAATATTTACATTAGCAAAGGGCACCATCATTTTCGGTAAAAAATGCAGCATTTAGACAGCCCGAAAGATTATCACAAGAGTCTTTGTTTATTTCAATTACGTTCATGCAGTCATGAATGAGCACACTTTCTTGGGCTACTCTTTTTCCTCAGATACTGGACTCCCTTCCAACTAAGACATGCCAAAGAACGATCTGCCGCCGCCCGATGTTCAACCACGCCCCTCAAACCCTACGCAGTGCGTAGAACCTGTGCGCCTGTGCAGCACGAACCCTCGCGCTGGGTTTATTGATGACTACCAGGCGCCGGCGGGCTTGATCACGGGAGCAGTACAGATATTTTGTGGTATCGTATCGATTCTGTTTGGCATATTGGCATTGTTTGCAAAGACGTGGTTCTACACTTTTGCGACTGGAATATGGTCAGGAATGGTAAAATTTTACAGTTTTCTATCATTTTTCAACCATTAATGTCATCGGTGCTTGAAATTGGGAGAAAAAAATAAGCTTTGGGGAAATTCTTTACTATTTTCGAGAACTAGAAAATGTGGCATTGCAAAGTGAATGATAAGAGGGTTTTTTCCCTTATACAATCAAATGGTTTCTTTTTCCATCGGCGAATAGCTTATATGGAAAAGCAATACTTCTGTCCTTTAGCTCAAAAACATTTTTCACTTTTTGACTTTATTTTGTTTTTGGTTGATGTCGTATGCACAAAAAGCTATATTTCGTATGTTTTGTTGAATTGCAGTAAAATGTCACCAAATATCAGTAAATCAGGAAAACGCACATTTCAGGTAATTCCATTTCTGAAACGTGGAAGCATTGACTGATAAATACTGATAATACTGGAACTGATGAATACTCATTTGATATTCCGCTATATACGACGAAACCAGGAAGCCCTGGTCAAACTGATGCGTATCTCCTATCTCGATCAAAGACGTCGCCAGCAGGAGCATAAACTCCTCCCTCCCACCGTATATATTTTAAACAAAAATAAATAAAAATAAATATTGTAGTAATATTATATTTCTCTAATTCAAGCTTGTTGGAATTTGTACGCACATTGGAAGCGATAAAGAGGGGAAACAAAATATCAGGATACAAAACTCAATGACCCATCCATTGTCTTCTTAAAGAGAAAATTAATTAAATCATTTTATGAATTGAATATGAATATGTAGTTGCTGTAGTATTTGTAATAAGGGTAACCCCTGGGGTGGAGGGGGATACGGGACTTCCGCAAAGTTTTCGGAAAATTTGAAATAAATGCATAAGTTTGTGAAAAATAATGCACCTACTTTGTTGAGGTAAGGAATGGCCCTACACTTTGTGAAGGAGAAGTTCGTCGCTGTCGTCGTCGTCGTCGTCGTCGTCGTCGTCGTCATCATCATCTTCATCATCATCAAGGTCAGGTATATTCAACGATTTCATTAGTTTTGTTTTACTTTTTTCAGTTCTACGTGATTGCTGGCTGGTTTGGCGTCGCGTCACGGAGCAAACGATCTGGCATGGTAAGTTGTACTTCAATATTCTACGAATTTTCATTTGATATATCCTAATCAGCTAATCAGTGGTGCCGTTGCCAAAGCGGCAGGACGGAATCTCCCGATCAATGGATCTTGGTATTTAGAATGTGGGGTACATTCTAAATACCTTCAGGGATGGTGAGGCATTTTTTAAAATAGGTGCCAGGGCTTCTTTTAATGAGTGGACTGCGTACCAAAAGTTGGTACGCAGTGAAAAAGACTTGGTACGCAGTCAGGCAGTGAACCGATTTTAAGGGCACTGGGTACCAAGGTATTTTTCTTGCAAAAAAATATTTTTAACTCCTTTTTATACTTGAATCCACGGGAACTTTGGATGAATGCTCGTAAATTCATGTTTTCAGTATCATTATTTCAATTACAGCCGGTTCAATTTTCCTCAATGCAATCTCTGGTCTATATTTTTAATGGCGATAAATTCTGTGTAGCAGACGACATTGTTTCCTGTTGTCAACCAAACACAACAGCTACATACCTATACATGGCAGGACAATTTTGTTGCATGCTAGCGAGGGGTCCTCACTGCCCAAGATGTTTGGAAATTCCTTAAAAGAGGCACTGGTAGGGGGCTGAACGTGTTTTTGATGAACATAATAATAAATATTAGATCTGGATTACAGCATTTACATCTGCTTTTTGTAGGGGTTGTGTTTTCCTCTGAGATAGGCATCCATTTTCTTCAGTTATTGTTATACATTTTCTCCTTAGATTGTCATCCATTTTCTTCTTATATTTGTATTCATGCATACAATATCGGCTTATATGCCGCACCATTACATATAGCCTAGAGCGCTTCCAGTTTAGTTCTCCGGCTGCCAACGAATCGGTGCACATGAACTTGGAACCAAACATGGGTTGACTGTCCTGCCATCGGGACCAGGGCACAGGCAGCTTAAAGGATTAGTTCAGGGGTCAAGCTAGTTCATCTTATATGAAAGAGGACTTTAAAAGAAACAAAATGGTGAAGAAAGCATTGAAAAATCTTATTCCATTAAAGGACTAGTTCAGGGGTCAAGCAAGTTCATTTTATATGAAAGAGGACTTCAAAAGAAACAAAATGGTAAAGAAAGCATTGAAAAATCTTATTCCATTAAAGGACTAATTCAGGGGTCAAGCAAGTTCATCTTATATAAAAGAGGACTTCAAAAGAAACAAAATGGTGAAGAAAGCATTTAAAAATCTTATTCCGTTAAGGGGATATTTTAGTCTAAAGTTTGGTATCATTTGTATAGAAACGACTGAAATCAGACTTGATGTCATAACCTCAGATTCCTCAAAGTCTTTATGTAATCTATAATATTTTGTCCTGTGATTTTGCGGCTTAAAAACCATGGGATTATGTCAAAAAAGTAGTAAAACTGAATCTAGGAAGGGTGTTTATAATATACCACCTGAAGAAAGTTTGAGGAAAATTTATTCAAAAGTAAAAAAATAAAATAAAATTTCTTTAAATAACATAAAGATTTTGCGAAACATGAGGCTGTAACATCACAACTACTTTGATTTCAGTCGTTTCTATCGAAATGATACGAAGCTGTAAACTTGAATATCTCCTTAACGGAATAATATTTTAGAATGCTTTCTTCACCATTTTGTTTCTTTTGAAGTTCTCTTTCATATAAGATGAAGATGCTTGACCACTGAACTAATCCTTTAATATCTCCTTAACGGAATAAGATTTTTGAATGCTTTCTCCACCATTTTGTTTCTTTTGAAGTCCTCTTTCATATAAGATGTACTTGCTTGACTCCTGAACTAATCTTTTAACGTCTCCTCTGAAGGACGGTGTGTACCATTCAAGTTGACTATTGTTGCTCTTCTTAACAGCTGAACGAAGGAGGAGTTTGGAATTGCAGACGAAACACTTCCGCTTTGATGTTCGGCGTATCTGTCTGCTGACCGAGCCTGCAACCCGGGACCTCCAGCATCTCAGTCTTGCCCTCTACCAAATTAGCTACCTATTCTCCTCCTTTGAGACTATTTTCATTGATAGCCAATTATTCTTCAATTAAATATTACCCATTTTCTTTTTAGATTGTTTCGTATCTTGTCATGTCTATCGTGGCGTGTAACATTGCCTTTTGGTTTGCCTTCGGGATTCACTTGGGGGCGTTTCTAAATGAGTTTTATGGGTGTGGCTATCCTCTCAACCACGATAACTACTACCAGAAAGAATACATCTACGAAGATGTTAATCATTCTTGCTGGTCCGAGGTAAGATTACAGTTCCTTTTATCATGTTTATTGTGGTTCTTTGTTTTTCAAAGGATTTTCTGACGGGGAGCTATAGTTATCGACGGGGTGCTATAGTCCTCGACGGGGAGCTATAGTTCTCGACGGGGAGCCATAGTCCTCGACGGGGAGCTATAGTCCCCGACGGGGAGCTATAGTCCGCGACGGGGTGCTATAGTCCGCGACGGGGAGCTATAGTCCGCGACGGGGAGCTATAGTCCGCGACGGGGAGCTATAGTTCTCGACGGGGAGCTATAGTCCGCGACGGGGAGCTATAGTCCGCGACGGGGAGCTATAGTCCGCGACGGGGAGCTATAGTCCGCGACGGGGAGCTATAGTCCGCGACGGAGAGCTATAGTCCGCGACGGGGAGCTATAGTCCGCGACGGGGAGCTATAGTTCGCGACGGGGAGCTATAGTTCGCGACGGGGAGCTATAGTCCGCGACGGGGAGCTATAGTCCGCGACGGGGGCCCTTGGCCTATCTTCGCGGCCGCCACCACTCCTCTCCAGATCCGGCTTTCAAAATATGTAGAATTGAACCTTTTGAAGGTGAAAAGATGTTGTAATTATCTGATGTCTCAAAAAAATCGAAATGTTACAGAATATGTCAAAATTGTCAAAATGACATTAATAGAAAATTTCGGAATTTCTATTTCAGTTTTATTTTTACAGAAATAGTGGATTTACCGAAGAAAAGAACTTGGCCTGCAGGTTGGCCCATGTCCCTTCAAATTTGTTTTTTAAAGATAGGTAAATTAGTCAAGCTCTCAAATGGTCATTTTAAACCGATGTTGATGGGAACTTTTGTGCCACATCTACGCGATCATACCCGGTCATAGAACCTGATCATAAGAACATGTGGATTGTCTAATAAAATCAATTGGGCACGCCAGTCGCATGGGTCATGGATATAAATGGGGGTGGAGGACGTGCGTAAAATTATACGAAAAAGTATTACACAAATGTATAGGGGGAATCTCCTTCTCTTAGAGTGCTTATATGTAACCAATCAGAAACTCATCAGCGACCTGAAGAAATTCCAAAGATCTTAAATTGATAGGAGGTTGCGGAACAAAGCTTATCATCTTTATTCCTTTGTTCCACTACTTGAAGATTTTTGAATGTCGTTTTGTTGTTACTAAAGCCATCTTAAATCCTTGAACACACGCTGTTCAATCAGTCTGTGTGTTTCTATATGCACGCGCGTAGAATTAAACAAATGATAGGGAGAGCTCGGATGGAACAGTCTTTAAAATTAGGAAATTATTCTTTTAGTTCCCGATTTACGACTCTTAGATATGCAAATTGTACTCTTAGATATGCAAATTGTACTCTTAGATATGCAAATTGTACTCTTAGATATGCAAATTGTATACTTAGATATGCAAATTGTACTCTTAAATATGCAAATAGTACTCTCAGATATGCAAATTGTACTCTTAGATATGCAAATATTACTCTTAGATATGCAAATTGTACTCTTAGATATGCAAATTGTACTCTTAGATAATGCAAATTGTACTCTTAGATATGCAAATTGTATACTTAGATATGCAAATTGTACTCCTGTATATGCAAATTGTACTCTTGGATATGCAAATTATACTCTTAGATATGCAAATAGTACTCTCAGATATGCAAATTGTACTCTTAGATATGCAAATTGTACTCTTAGATATGAAATTGTATTCTTAGATATGCAAATTGCATTCTTAGATATGCAAATTGTACTCTTAGATATGCAAATTGTACTCTTAGATATTCAAATTGTACTCTTTGATATGCAAATTGTACTCTTAGATATGCAAATTGTATGATAAATTTGTGCAAAAAAAGCATATGGATAGCAAGGAATCATGGAATGTCGCAGTCTGCAGTCACAAGAACTAGTTCAATTGTGTTTTTTATATTCTAATTCCCCCTCCTGTGATGTTTAGCCACTAAGCTACTACTTCCATAGTTTACCAAATAAATATGTAGGGGCGTAGGAAAATCACCTCTCAAGGGGTGAGGGAAGGGGGAGTCAAGTACCTCGAAGGCTTTTCATTTACAAACAGAACAATTCGGGAAATCTACTTTCGTTTTTCAAGAAATTTCCTTCAGTTTGAGGGATTTTTTTTCTCACTTTGTGGGAATTTTTATTCTCTTTTCTAGAAATTTCTTTCAATTCAACCATTTCCTGACCATTGCTATCATTTCTTATTTTCAGAATGCTCGCACGACTATTGATGGCATACTAATGGCGGTTACCGTGACGGAGTTTATAGTCTCCATCATAGGGTCGTCCTTTACGTGTGCCGGCATATGTTTTCCTACTCAGCAAACTTACGCCAGTCCAGGAACGGTGAGTTTAAGCCACATCAGAAAATTCCCGATGTCAAATTGAGGGTGGCTGGTGGTGTGGCTGGTGGTGTGGCGGGTGGTGTGGCTGGTGGTGTGGCGGGTGGTGTGGCGGGTGGTGTGGCGGGTGGTGTGGCGGGTGGTGTGGCGGGTGGTGTGGCGGGTGGTGTGGCGAGGGGGTGGGTGGGTTCTCAAACAATACACACACACACACACATGAAATTTGAGGGTGTGTGGGTTTGAATCATTTCCCAAGCCACCTTATCTACAGCTCCAGCTCTTCCCGTCTACGCCAGGACCATGGTTGACGCAGTTGACTATTGCAGTCGTGGCGCTGTGGACAGGGGTTATTAGAGACATAGCGGAAATTTACTATAGGGGGATTCTTTATATATGCTGGCTAATACAGCAAACAAAGGCAGTTCCAGAGCGTTTTGTTCAAGCTTTTTTAGTAATCTACGTATCTAATGTATAAAAAATTCCTTACACATTAGATAGGTAATATTGCACATTTCATGTGCAATATTGCGTATTTAATGTGTAAGGAATGTAAAAATACACATTTCGATCACGCGATAAGTAGGTAAATGTATGATTTTTGTTTATTTTTACATACTACTGTTTAAAATAATCTACCTAAACATGTAGCTGTGGGGACAAGAATTTTTTTATATATTTTTTTCACCTATTTAAATATTTATTTGTATATATGTAGTCACTTTCATTATTTGACCAAACCGCACTAGTTATCATCTTAGTCATAATCATCAATTCGCCTCAAAAGCTCATTTCTTCTTCTTTTCCTTAATAGGCTAACAAGCAGCAGCCTATGGTTTACCCAGTTCAACAGCCCGTCCAAGAGAACTTCACGTACGCCCACTTGCAAGGTATCCATCATCGTCACAACCACAGGCGGGGTTTGTAGGGAGGATGAGGGGGGGAGGGGAATTACCCCCACTTTAATTTTTTTTTTATCTTTGGTATGGTAATTTTTTTTTTTTTTTCTCACCCCCACTTTTGACTTTGCCCCTCCCCTCCTTTTATAATTTATTATCATTGAAGACAGTGGGGAAAATCGCGATTTGGTGACTCTCGTCAATGCATGACGGTTGGCTTCATTCGCTAACACGGCAGTCATTGGGAGCTCAGCCTACTCCGTTTTTAGATCAACATCCCTTTAAAGGCTTAGTTCAGTGGTCAAGAGGGAGCTCAGCCTACTCCGTTTTTAGATCAACATCCCTTTAATGGATTAGTTCAGTGGTCAAGCATGTCCATCTTGTATGACAGAGTATTTCAAAAGAAACAAAAAAGTGAAAAATGCAGTCAAAAATCTGATTCCGTTAAGAAAATATTAAAGTTTAAAGCTCTGTCTTATGTAGAAATGATTGCATTGACCATTTTACAAGGCATTCCAGTAATTTACATGTGTACAGTATTCGCTTCGACATTCAAAGAAAGTCCTTCAGCTTTTCAGGTGTGCAATTCTGGAATACTTGTGGTACTGTGATAAGAAAAGCGCCATCAGTTTCTATCTTACAATGAAAATTGAAACAATTACTCTTGCATAAGCATTAAACACTATATTGTCAACTGTTTGTATCTTAACTGACTTTTTTCTGTCGAGGCCCTCAGAGCAATAGGACTAGCTGACTAGTATTGTAAACTCCGTACTCAAAATCCGCCATCTTTTAATTGAGAATTATTTTTAGATTTCATTTAATGAAGAGAATATGACCTACAAATTAAGTGCTATTTATTGAAGATTGCATTTTAATGGTTACGACGCTACAATCAATTTTAGCAATGCTGATTCAAAAATTTATGGTGTTGTTTTTATTAAAAGATTATGTAAATTGGCAACGTTGAGGAATGCAAACGAGAAGTTCCGGTGCCAATCCAAAATTTTAATAGCCAGGTTCAAAACGTGATATCAAGAATGGTACATAATAGAAAACATTTATTACACCAAAATATCTTTTGAACAGTCACAAAGAGTTAGTGAAGGAGATTGATATTATTCAAAATTTGAAATGGAAGAGGCTATAGTGTAACCGGAAACTTCAATAGCTAAGTTAAGAAATTGTTAGAGTGGGTACGTATGCCACTTTCCATCTGCTGAAGTAATCTTGCAACCTAAATCTGAATCTGAATAGGTTAAGTAAAGGTAATGGAAGCTTATAGTATAATCTACCTACTGTGGTGTAGCGGTTATCATACCTGTCTACAGACCACGAGGCCCCGGGTTCAATCCTGGGGTGGGTAGACACGCCAGTGCACCACAACTGGTTATCCAAAGGCCGTGGACATTGACTTGGTTGTCGATGTTATGTCTGTCCGTACGTCGTACCTGTGTTCTCGTCCGGGTCGTATTAAGCGTTTCTTGATAGCATTGTTACTATTATAACCGAATACGCAGGCGACGACCCCGTCATTGTAATTGTGTGTTCAACTCTCTCTCTCTCTCTTATAGTATAGCGCACATTACTGTATGAACATTTAATGGTGCTTTGCATACTTACAGGTTAAGTCGGCAAAATTCCTTCTGGACATGAACGACAATCAAGGGTAACAAGTATGAGGAAAAAACAGTTAACAAGTTTAATACAGGCTAAGTTTAGCTTTGAAACAGTTTAGACTTAGTGAATGCATCGATGTCTGGTGGGTGGCGGCAAAGCATTTTAATCTTTTAGTGTTTGAGCAGTTAGGGAAAGAAGGAGTATTTACATTCGTCTTAGCATAGAGAGCGTGGAGATATGATTATTTATTGTATTGATTATTAGGATTGACGTTTGGGATAAGGTAATTATTACCAATGACGATGATTGTTATTGATTTTACATAGCATATGGAAGCAGGTGTTCTTTCTTCTTGTTTTTAGCAGGGTCCATTCTAATTTATGACGTCTTTATTTATTGTATCTATTCTCTTTTATAATAAATAAGTTAATACCTACATCAACTCGTTATCTTTCTTTGCTGTTCGTTTGTGAGGAATCTGCCTGAAGGCCGGTTTCAGATTAGGGAGAACCAACTGACAGTGGCACGTATGACTTAGAGGCCACCCTCGAAAAGGGTTTCCCGGTTGCATGTATGCTTTATTTTGATAACAAATTGTGAAATCATTAACATAAAATTGAAATTTTGTTCGCTTTTGGCAACAGTTCCTGAAAAATTATCGATATTGAAAGTGCTTTCTTGGAAAGTGAAAAATTTACCTGGAAATTGAAGAAAAATTCTCGGAAATTGAAGTTTTTACGAACATGCAGGAAATTTATCGGAAAATGAAGGAGATTTCCCGTATATTGACGGAGATTTCCTTAGAATTTATCAAACTTTTGCAAAAGTTGAAGAAAATTTCTGAAATTAGAGAACAATTCCTGAAAATGAAGAAAATTTTCTGAAAATGAACACAAATTTATGTAAATTCAAGGAGAATTCCCAAAATTTTCCCATGATTTTCCTAATTAGTGTGGGCAAAATGTTAGATTGGCCCAAGTTGAAAATGTTGGTCCAAAATTAAAATTTTTGATAAAAGCTTGAAGATTTGTATCCAAAATGCAGATATTTGGGTAAATATTGAAGGCTTTTGGGCCAAAATAAAAGATGTTTGGTCGAAAATGGGAGGTGTTTTGGTGCAAACTGTAAAAGGTTCGGTCCAAAATTAACAATAACTCAGTCAATACGATTGCAAAAAATGCCACACATGGTTCATTTGATATTTCAGATAATTATATTTATGGGTTCGACAGAATTTTGGGAGGTGAGGGTGAGGCTAAGCCTCCAATAGCCCCCTTAAACACGTCACTGCTTTCTGTATTACTATCCATACAAAAAATTAAACGCACGACAGCCCTTTTTTAAGGGTGTTCTTGTTCTTAGTAATCGAACCTTAGGTGTGTGTGTGGGAGGGGGCTATTGGGATTCTGTAAGGGGGATTATAGGCTTAATTTACATGTTATGATAAAATTGTAGTATAACATGCCTATCATCTTGTATTATTTGCATGTACCATGATAAGCGGGGAAGAAGAAGGGGAGAAGGAGGTGAGGGGGGGGGGGGGAGGTATTAGTCTATTCTAAATGTATGTTTCCTGTATATCTTATGTTTCTTCATTTATTTATTGGTATAGGGGGTCTGCTTTGTAAGAGCAACAGCTCGTTCAGACCTCCTCCACCAATCATCTGAATGTAAAACTTTGTTGTTAAATTCTCATGCTTAGTGTGGAATTTAATCAAATCAAATCAAAACAACTATATGGAAAGTTGGCGTCTACATCCTCACATTTTAAACAAGTTTTAATTTAATGTATTTTAAAGAGAACAAAAAAATCACTATCAGACTATTTAAGTTATTTTTCCTCCAATTTTCTTCAGGTGGTATATTATAAATACCATTCCTAGATTTAATTGTACTCCTTTTTTGAAATATCCCATGGTTTTTAAACCCACAAATCACAGGACAAAATATGATAGAATACATAAAGACTTTGAGGAATCTGAGGCTATGACATCACAGCTAGTCTGATCAAATGATACCAAACTTTAAACTTAGATATCTCCTTAACGGAATAAGATTTTTGAATGCTTTTTTCGCTATTTTGTTTCTTTTTAAGTTCTCTTTCAAATAGGATAGGCTTGCTTGACCCTTGAAGTAATCCTTAATAAGATTTTGAGCTGAAGCAATCGCTTGCGCCAAAGAGCTTCCACACAATACGCTCGCATACGAGTGTAATTTTTACAGCGTTTATCATATCCTTAGCGTTTCTTTGACATTTTGACAACACTTTGTATTGGTGCGTAGTTTTAATGAGGTGTGAATTCCAAATCTCACCAAAAATGACTCCAGAAAATCGGTTTTCGATAGGCGTGATCCAAATTAAATTAACATATATAATAACATGACTCGGAATCTGTCGTTGAAGATTTCCGGAGAA